>JAGDQP010001264.1:0-38292 GCA_022664845.1 Lepisma saccharinum | reverse complement strand
ACATGGGCACGCTTATCAGAGACAGTGTTATACAGGACGCCCCAGAAATATTCTTCATTGTTTTGGCGAATTTCAATGTTAAAAAATTATACAAATTTTTAAAACATTCATGGCAAAATTAAATTGGACGCTTCACATTATTATCATTACAAGTATTTTTAGGAGAGCTGATTTCAACTTATTTCCATTGTTAAGTTTCAGAGAAGCTGCAAATAAGTTAGACATTCTGGTAGGGAGTTGTGGGGTGTTGGCTCAAGAAACACCTTTCAAGGGCCCTTACCAGGTGTGTAAATATGAAACCGGAATTTGTGCATAGACGGCGTTATCTGTCACTGTGGTTACCGTAAAACTGAGTCCTTGGCGCCACTTGCTTGTTTTGACTGTAACGATTTGCAACTGAGACAAGTTTCATGCCATAGTGTAGTGTTTAATAGCGTTGAACATGGCGCAATTTGTATCTACAAACTACGATGTGCGGACAGCATTGATTTTTTGTTACCATTTGAAGAAAACTGCTGCAGAATCGCATCGCATGCTTGTCGAAGCTTACGCTGATCATGTTCTTGGAAAGTCACAGTGATATGCGTGGTTTACAAAATTTAAAAGTGGCGATTTTGACGTGAGAAACGAAGAACGTGGAAGACCACCGAGAAAGTTTGCAGACAGCGAATTGCAAGCTTTGTTGGATGAGAATGACGCTCAAACGCAACAACAACTCGCGGATCAATTAAATGTGACACGAGAAGCAGTTTCCATACGTTTAAAAGCCATGGGTAAGATTCAGAACGTGGGAAAATAGGTTCCACGTGCATTGACTAAACGACAGCAGGAAAACCGAAAAACCACTTGCGAAATTCTGCTCGCCAGGTACAAAAGGAAATCACTTCTCCATCGAATTGTAACTAGTGACGAAACGTGGATCTATTTCTAGAATCCTAAGCGTAAACGATCATGGGTAACTCCAGGAGAACCGGCGACATAGACTGCAAGACCAAATCCCTATGGATGGAAGACAATGCTTTGTGTTTGGTGGGATCAGAAGGGAGTGATCTATTATGAACTGCTGAAACCTGGCAAAACCGTTAATACCCAACGTTACCGCCAACAAATGATTGATTTGCATCAAGCTTTGCGTGAAAAACGACCAGAATATGACCAAAGACAACATAAAGTCATTGTGCTTCACGATAATCCACCCTACCACACAGCAAAACCGGTCAAGGAAACGATTGCGACGTTTGGCTGGGAAATCCTTCTGCATGCGGCTTACTCACCAAACTTGGCGCCTTCCGATTTTCACTTATTTGCATCCATGGGACACGCACTTGCTGACCAGCGCTTCACATCTTACGAAAATGTACGAAAATGGCTTGATGCACAAGAGGCACTGTTTTCTTGCTCTGGCATCCACAAATTCCGGAACGATGGCAGAAATGACAAATACTTCAAATAAAATAGTTCTTAGCATTGTTATCCAATCACTGTGTCTTTTCTGTACATAAAGACCGGTTTCATATTTACGCACCTGGTAATAACCTTCAGGATATAAAACCTCAAAAGAAATTTGCAAGGGCCCTTAGAATACTGTTCAGGACTAAAGATACGAAGTATTAAGTAAATATAGCCGCTTAAAAATATATGAATGTATTAAAACAATGTGCACGTATCATTAACTTTACAAAGCACTTTCTTGAGATTTGTAAGGGTTCTACAGTAGCTCTGCTGATATTATAAATTCAGCACTGCCTTTATGTAGGTCATGACAAGTTTTGTGTCTCAAAATTATTAATTTTGAAAGACCGGTAAGAGCATAACATTATCAGCAATACCAAAAGTGATTTAAGTGGCCATTTTATTGGGTAACATTAAACTCCCGGTCGGTGTCAGTCTGTCCCTGGTGTGTACTTAAAAAATATTATAATATTTTCTCGTATCATTTTTAATTTTCCCGTTTTCATTAAGTTTCATGTAAACATAGATTCATGTAACATAGGTTACCATAAAGTTCACAGATTTTGAAGAAATATGCAATGGTCATTTCACATGTTTATCACTGTATAAATGCTGCTATCCACTGGATACTATGAACATGAATTTGTAGAGCCGTAACAATCAGATTTAAGAACTAATTATGTCGTTTCTTTTCCTGTTTGTTAACTTTCAATGACACTTTCAAAGTAAAGTTTTCAATATATTTTAATAAAATTAAATGTTGTGTACAAATTTCTCTTCTTGATTTTAAATGTTCTTAATATTACAACGAAAATAATTAATTTCTACCAATTTCCTCTGTTTTTTCTCTGTATATATGTTGATATGGATTGGCTGGTCTTATATTTATACGTTGAAGAATTATATTTTTCAAGTGTTGCGGCTTTGTTTTTCTTCTTTCTGAACGAACCGGATGATTAAGTGGCATTGGAGTCGTGAAAGAAGGGAAGTGAACTAGAAAGGCAGTGAGACAGAGAGAGAGAGAGGGGGGGGGGATAGACGAATTCGAGTTGTGGCATAGATCGGTGCCTGGCTGTTGTCTGGAGTGTCACGATGTAAAAGAAGATATGGCTGTGTGTGCTGTTATGGAGTTGTTGAATGAAAAAACATGAGCTACAACGAGATATGTTGGTTACTTCATGTGTGCAAAAGAAAGTGGTTTGAGATTGAATCACGTTGGTTGGAAGTTTCATTCGTCTAGAAAGCTGTTATTCTTACAATATACATACTGTTATTGGTATTTGTTCAACATGAAGAAGAATTAACATGGTGTTCAAGAGGACTCATATGCGTGCAGTGTCCAGACGAGTGTGAAGCGACTAATATGTCAGTAGGGTACGGGTGGCGATATCCCTAAATAATGAATAATTTTAATGTTTTTCCATCCCCATCGGAAGACAATGTAACAAGATAATATACAATCGATAAAAGAGTATAGTAGAATTATCATTAATGTGAATTGTTCCTATAAATAAAAATATGATTATTACTTAACCCAGACTAAAATACTAATATATCAATTATGTTTCATATGTAGCAATAAAATAATATATACGATTATGTTTGCTTTATTTTAGAAATATCTACTTGTTGAATACCAAAGGCGTCGGCAAGGAGGCACTTGCCCTCCCTGGACTTCGGTCTTTATATCCTTAGCTATTCTATTATATATATACAGATGCTTATCAGAATAATGGAAACACCTGAACGAAAGTGCAACTTACCAGATTAATATGGTGTCGGGCCACCTTTCGCCTTCAGAACAGCCTTGATGCGACGTGGGATGGAGGCATAGAGGTCGTGAATGGTAGCAAGTGGAATATTACACCATTCCTCGTGCAGGGCATCGGCCAGTTCTGTGAGAGAGGATGGAGGTGGAAATCGTCGCCGCAGTCGTGTTTCCAAGATGGACCACAGATGTTCAATTATGTTGAGATCTGGGGATTGGGCGGGCCAGGGGAGGTGTTGAACTTCATCCCGATGTTCCTCAAACCACGCTGCAACAACTCCAGCTGTGTGAATGGGTGCATTATCATCCTGGAATATGGCGTCATTGTCCGGGAACAACATCCGGACCATAGGATGCAAGTGGTCTCCTAGAATTGCGACATAATCGTTGGCAGTGATGCGTCCGCGAAGTGTGACCACAGGACCCAATGAAAACCATGATATTGCGGCCCACAGCATCACCGTGCCGCCGCCATGTTTCACAGTTGGGCGGAGACACTGCAGATAATACGCTTCTTTGGGCGTTCTCCACACATAAACACGGTCCGTGGTTTGGAATAGGGTGAATGGTGACTCATCCTACCATACCACACGTTTCCAGTCGTCAACGGTCCAAGTTGCATGGTCGCGGCACCATTTGCGGCGTGCTAAAGCGTTCTGGTCCCTGATGAGAGGTTTGGCCCGTGCAACACGACCCCGTAAGTTCATGTCATGTAATTCGCGGCGGACTGTGATTGTCGAAACAGGTTGGGGGAGGTGCTGATTGAGTTCCTCCGTCACTTGCGCCGCAGTGGCACGACGGTTCCGCGTGACAATGCGCTTTAATACCCGGCGTGCCCTGTCACTGATGCTTTTCTTCCGCCCACTGTTCCGCTTCCCCGATGTGGTTTTCCCGTGTGTTGTGTAGGCCGTCATCACCTTCGACACTGTCCCTGGCGACACACCTAACACACTAGCCACTGCCGTCACACTCACTCCACATAACCGCGCACCAACAATTTGCCCTCTTTGAAACTCTGAGAGGTCTCCCATTTTACACTACCTCCGTCTGCTGCAGCCACTGCACACTCCTGTTCCACGACGCCTGACGTAGTGTGGAGACCGACCTAACACACCACCACCAATAGTCCGGCGCTGAGGTCGCCACGACACCACTGCCAACCCATACATCTGACGTGTTGCCAACTACAGGTGTTTCCATTATTCTGATAAGCATCTGTATATATATATATATATATATATATATATATATATATATATATGTATGTTTTTATGCTTTTCACTGTATGTATATATTTCATAAAGAGTACTTGGGAAACTGCCGTTAAATTTCCCGATTTATTCCTGTATTTATTAAATAAAGTAACAAATACGCCCATTTTCACCCACAAAACAAACTTTGTAAAAACATCGAAAGAAAAACACACGAATGACATTATTGCATTCTCAAGTAAATTTTATTTCTTTAAACGTACTCGTTTTTGATGAATTTCACTACAATTCTTCTAGAAAGCAAAAGAAGTTTCTATCTGTCTGTTTCTTCCCCCCCCCCTCTCTCTCTCTCTCACACACACACACACACACACGCATGTAATGTAATGATTGCACAGAAATACGTTGGTGATAAGCCTTTACTGGAAAAACGACTGATATTTACTGAAAGCATAAAGCAATCATGTCTGATCAAATTTTAATGCCGATTGATTTTTCCATATAATCAAGAACAAAAATGAAATTGTTTCACAAATATTTTAAATAGCGCTGCCTGGAAATGCGCGGTTACACAGAAATAAAAATGTAACAAGACGAAGAGCACTTATAATTAACGCAATGTGTGTTCACTATGCGTCACAAAGCCATAATTTGTGTGTTGCAACTTGCCGACAGATTTGTTAGAAAGATATCTGCCATGGCTAGAAATTACGATGAGAACGAGTTCTGTTTGCAAACTTGTCTGAGAGATATTTGAAAGGAAGAGCCAGACAGAAAGAACTGAAAATATGCTGCTGTACATTATCATGTCAAGGAAAGCGCTACCATCCGAAATCTTAAAACTTTCCTGTTACATGTGAAAACTAAGGCAGAGCTAAAAAATCTACTCTCTGAAAACTAATTAACTGCTTCAAACAGACGGTAGCACCAAAGAGTTTACAATTATATTTACGACAATGTGTTTCAAACCACCGTGAGAGATGTGGTAGCTGTGGAAGACTTGCAGCAGAGTCATACTTTGGAGGAGATGAGCAGCAAATTGTTATACATGCCCTGGGCCTCATACAGATAAATCTTGAATATCTTTCTTCCCGCTAGACGAACAAATTGAAGATGAACAACGAATGTACTTTATTGGAATCCCAGAGAAAAGAAAAGAAAGAGACGATGTCCAAATGCAAGTTTGATAGATGAAATGAAGTGCTTTTCACGAGCTACATGGATGAGGATAGCAGCAGGCGAGATGTGTGAAGAGAGAAGGGGGAGGACTTCATCCAGCAGTGGATAGAAAAAAGCTGAATACGATATATATTAATATATAAAGGAGGCGCAAAATTAATACGTTTAATAAACTATCAGGAGAATAGCTTTTTACACATTTCTCTATTCATTGAGATTAACTCTAAAATGTATAATATACTCTGAATAATTTCTTAAATATTCAGGCTTTTGAATTCTAATTTCACATACTGTATGTTCTCACAATCACATAAGTCTGTAATGTCGCACTTCTCGCTCATCATTTTACTGCTCTGAACTCTCCATGTAGCACAAACTGCTGGCCCAAAATGAAAGGAGACACAACAAACCAACGATCAACGTTGGTCAACGGTAATATTGGCGGGTTTTCTGAGAAAGGACCAAAAACGAGCCACCATTGGGACAATGTTGGCAACTTAATGATTGTCAACGATAATGGTCCAACAATATGCCAATAAAAAGTGCCAACAATGGCCCAACATCTAATCAGCTGAGGACCTTCTGACAAAATGCACAACCGAGCCAACAACGGTGCAACGATGTACCAACCTAGGCCCCTTTCCAAAAATAGCTTCACCTGCCAACCACTTCCCCGGTATTTATAATACAGGATATTTGAAAGTATTGGTTATAATGAAAGGTGAACTACTTAGAACAAAACTAGGATAAACTTCATTTTGACAGCGAAATATACCACAATACGTCATCATCTTGTCCAATTTTACCCCGATTAATTTGGATCTAAAAACCAATAGCCTGATTCTTAGTTAATATATTATCTTAATTTGCATTTTCTGTATATAGTCGCTACAAACATATACAAGGACTAACTTTTTGAAAAGATTACGGATTACAAGGTCAAAACATGCACACACACACACTCATACACTAATAATTCAACCTGTATTTCTCATAAACATGCCGATGTCACCTTTCTCCAGCTCTAAATGACCAGAAAACTATATCAAATAATAGCTATAAAATATTTCAATTTAATTTTCACATTCTGTAGATTATCTCGTTTAAATCTCCAACGTAACTTTTGAAAAAATAAAACGCATAAATGAAAGCTATATTCATTCCTCCGTCCACTATTGTTGATTCTTTTAAAACAAAAAGGAAAAAAACTGACTTCTTAAAAGGAAATTAACTATAAAACTTTCCATAGTCACAAGTTTACCCAATATTTAATAGTGAAAGCTGTGGACTGCAATGTCCACCTGTAAACCACGACTTACGCCATCATAGCTAGTCGACTATCTCCAAGTGCGCAGCGGCTCGCCCTTGAGTTTTCCTCCCTGTTGCCAACCACTAACGGACTACAAGTAGTGACATGATTAAGCAAGAGGAAAGCGAAACGAGTATGGTTGACAAAAATAACAATCAAAGTCGTTGGCCCAAATGAGGATTCAGGGAGGTAAACCAACAACTTTATTCTTGAAGTTCTAACAGCAAATCTCGGTTGCTTGTGTAAGTAAAAAATACTTTTTGGGGGGAAATGGAATTGAGAGTTCAAAAAATAATGTGATTTTTTGAGATACCTCAGAATACACAAGTTTATAACTTCGGTATAATTTTGAATTTCACTTAGCCATCTATACATATGTATAGGTTTTTCTTTTTCCAATGATGATTAAAACTCAAAAATTGCGCCCGAGAAATGCCGTTGGCCCAAGGGTGGATATAGGTCGACAAAACAACAATTTAACGGTTGAGAAACTAACAATAAATGTAGTTGGGCCAACATAAAAATTGGTTGGAAGAACAACCATTTTCTGTTGCAAAACTAACCATGAAAGACGTTGAGCCAATACTGGAAATTGGTTGTCATTCCAAACAATGTTGCCGACGATAAATATTATAATAAAATGCATTGGTTTTAAGTTGACAAGTTCATCGATCCCCACGATTCTCCATCGATGATGCACACACAGTTCCTGGTGTTGGGCCAAAGGTTTGTGCTACATCGATCTCGTCTTAAATTGAGTTGAATAGACACAATTTCTGAAAGCGAAAATAGCTTCTCGTGCTGGTGGAATAGTGCAGTAACAATACTCGGAAATACGAACATCTTTGTTATTTATCTAAGGAATCCCTGTTGAAAAAGGTACTACTGGTCACGGTATAATCGAAGTTATCAACAGAATTGAATGGTAATAAACTATCTTCGTGTGTGGCATTAAAGTAATTATTGCTGGTGGAACTTCGGTAGTTTCTTTGCAGACTATGGAAAACAGTCCAATTAAGTTTTGTGACTCTATTTCACCTTTGCGCGGTCTGTACGGAGGGCAGACATCCTTTTACATTTCCCTGATTATAACTTGAGGTATCCAAACTTTGGAGTGAAACTTCCAGTATTATCACATCCCTTGAAATGATACCGCTCACTTATAGCTTCAGACCATTTTGTTTTTTTATATGATAACTTTCATAAATCCTCAGTTTGTCTTCCCCTCTTATCATTATGGTCACTCGAGTCAACAGAGCAAATAAGCCTGCTAGTAATACAAATATATCATGTATCAAGGAAGAAAATATTTAAGATTCATCTGTTTGATGTCAACAGCATGAACAAAAATCTGCTGAACATCTCCGCCAAAGAATTGCACTGCTGCAAGTCTTCCACAGCTACCCACATCTCGCACATAGCGTTTTGAAACACATTTCTCGTTAAAAGTAATTAGAAACTCTTTAGTGCTATATTTGAAGCAGTTAATTAGTTTTCACAGAGTAGGTTTATTATCTCTACCTTAGTTTCCACATGTAACAGGAAGGTTTTAAGATTTCGGATGGTTGCGGAAGTTGGAGTGACCCTAGCAGATGAACATAAATTACATGTGTTTGAAAATAAAGTTTTGAGAAGTATATACAGATCAAAACGGGACGAGATGACTGGAGAATGGAGGAGACTGCATGATGAAGAACTTCACGGACTCCGCGATTCACCAAATGTAAAAATGATGAAATCGCGACGACTAAGGTGGGCAGGTCATGTAGCTCGGATGGGGGATAAACGAAGATTATATTATATCCTGGTTGGAAGGCCGGATGGAAGGAGACCATTGGATAGACCGAGACGTCGTTGGGAGGACAATATTAGAAGAGCTCTTCGAGAAGTAGGCGTTCGTGATGAAAACTGACTTGATATTGCTCAGGATAGAATCCAATGGCGAACGTTTGTTCCTGTGCCGATGAACTTGCGGGTTCCATAAGCCATAGAGTTAGTTAAGTAGTTGGTTCTTTCTGTGACATGATAATGTACAGCTACATATTGTTCAGCTCCTATTGTCTGGTTCTTCAAAGAACAAGTTGTTCTTGGTCAAAGGGTACTCAGTGGAAGGTAGTAATAGATAGTAATGGGTACTGAGTGGAAGACGCTACCTTCTGGATGCTGTATTAATCATGGTCGCCATCTTGAAGTCCGCCATATTGAATCTTGATTTATTTTCTTACACTGGAAGGGGGTCATTCTGCACTAGAATTTTACGGAAAATACGTTTCTGAAGTAAGTTTTTCCGTAAATGTACTATCGTGAGAGATAAAGGTATGTGATGCTAGCTTTGGGAAATACAATAGCCTGGAAACACCCATTTCTCCTCGAAATAAGGACGGAAATGAAACCTAAATGCATACATTTTTTTTCCTGAGTGTAGTACCTTATCGATATGGATTTTTTATGCATTCGCGTTTCAATTCCGTCGTTATTTCGAGAAGAAATAGGTGTTACAGGCTACTGCTTCATTATCCCATGCTAGCGTCACATAACCTTATCTCTCACAATGTCACATTTACGGCAAAACTGACTTCAGAAACATTTTTCCCGTAAAATTCTAGCCCAGAATGACATATTACATGACCACTTCCAATTTAAGAATATCAATCAAGATTCAATATGGCGGACTTCGAGATGGCGAGCATGAGGAATACACCATCCACAAGGTAGCGCCTTCCACTCAGTACCCATTATTATCCATTACTACCTTCCACTCGGTACCATTTGAACACGAACAAATTGTTCTTTACTGATTTCTCCGATTTTTATATACAAAGATGCACCTTTATATCACTCACCCTATTTAGCCCCGAGTTCAATAATCCATCAGTCCATTCATTCATCCTCTATTGAATGCGTATAGTCTGGTCGGTCGATCCGACACTTTGTTCGAAAGGTTCCCTTCTCAGATAAGTTAGCAGAAAGAGTTCGTACTCATTGTAATTTTCATCCATGGCAGATATCTGTCCAACAAATCTTTCAGCAAGTTGTAACACACAACTTATGGTTTTGTAGCTGACAGTTCACACACATTGCGTTCATTATAAATCCTGTTCTTCTTGGTACATTGTTGTTTCTGTGTAACTGAGGTTCATTTGCAAGCAGCGCTATTTACAATATTTGTGAAAAAATTTCATCTGTGTTCTTGATTATATGCAAAATCAATTAGCATTAAAATTTATGAAGGACATGATTGGTTTATCCTTTCAGTAAATATCAGTAGTTCTTCCAGTAACGGCGTGACACCAACGTATTTCTGTGCAATCATTACATTACATTTGCACGATAAAACGAGTTTTCTCCTCTACTGTATATATTGTCTATAGCAAATATTAGTCTTACACACCGCTTGACCAAATTTTGTAGAAGCAAACCTTTGTCCTTTTCTCCTTAAATACAGAACTTGCAACCTGTTGTCCTTTTCACGCTAGCATAAGACATTCACAGATCCAAGTACGAATTTTTCTAGGTCATTTTTTATTTGTTTCATCGTGTCTTTTCTACACAGAGGTGTTTCCTTCCTTCTTACAATTCTTTCTCTACTGCATTATATTTCAGCTGTCGTCTTGTCATAAGAAATAACCTAATATGCCATGCTATGTTTTTAGTGGCATTCTCTATACTTCATTATCCTCGTCATTGCCTTTAAACTCGTCCTTGAAACCTACAATAACCCATTCGGTTAATTCCTTCAGTTTTGATTTCTGCAAAATAAGAAAAGGCGTCAGGAAATTTCCCGTTTTAAATGTTCATGATTTTCTTTCTTACAGTTAAAGCTGCCTCCATAATAACTTCCATTTCAGTAGCAGTGTCTTCTTTTCCTAGTCACCTCCAAGGGTATGTTCTTTTTCAAACGTAGAATGAACTACTTCTGGTTTCGGTCCATACTTTCGAAATTTGATGTATCGTATACTATTTAGCAAAACGGTCATTGATATACGGTTTAAAGTTCCTCTCGTCGTTGAAAAATATCTCTTTCTTCACGAGTTACTTATAAATCCTTGAATCGTGTTCATATTAGTTTGTTTGTCTAGTTGGTGTGTTTTTAATTTTAATCTATTTCTTCCAATATTCAGAAACGCTAAGTCACACATGTACTATAACCACCCATAAAATAAATTTATCTTTTATCTTATCTAAGTCAATCATAATGCTTCGAAGTTCTATCTGGCTTTCCAGCTTCCAGGTCTCTTTGCGAATTCAATTTCAGTAGTATCTTGTGTTCTGTAAATGCATTCTTTTTCTCACCACAAAAGGATAATATGGCTCTGCCTGCTTCAGTTTTACGTTGATTTTTATGGCGAGAAACAGAAACGTTTAGCCCATTGGATTTGATCTTAAAGAAAGGTTTCTTTCACGTCGTATTTTTTTGACAAAATGTACATAATTATTCTTTGAATCAATTTCTCCTTTCACCAGTTCCAATGACTGACCACACATATTCTCAGTGAACATCATTTATCTCAATTGCTGTTTATAAGCTTGGAGAACGTTCGCTTCAAGCCAGAACTAACATGTATTTTCGGTAATAATACAGAGTTATGCATTTTGAGAAGTTAGTAGATTGAATATTTTCATTTACATGTACATTTTGAAGAGTATTTTTTTATTCTTATTGTGTAATTGTTCAGTGAAATTTAATAATGTTTTTCCGAACTTTGTTACAATCAATATACACTTTCACCTGTCTTGTCTGACATTGTTGAAGCAGTGGCGAATCCAGAATTCTCCTCACAGGGGTGCAGGTAAAATAGTTCAGGGACATTCTCGGTATTTTCCCACTAAGTGAAGTTTTTAAGTATAAATTTGCCATATTTCCTCTCATATTGCTAAGGTTTGTCATGAAATATGATACTGGTATCCCCCAAAATTTATATTTCTGGGTACATTCGTTCGGAAAAAATTGAAGCTTTTTATGTGATAAATTATTGAAATTGTATATAATGTACCTTCTCTAGAAAGGGCGCGTACCCTCTCTGTGGCCGCCACTGGGTTGATATAGTTTATTTTTTGTTCTGCTTTGTATCTATTAGCACTTATAGGATTCTATGTTGACAATTATAACAGCAAAACTCTGAAACAGAAATGCAATAGTGACGGTTCCGATTTGCGTTACTGCCACTCACTATAATCTAATTCTGATTTTCATTGTCACTCTCCTACATATTTTTACTATTTTACTTCTTAGTGTGCTAGCGACGAAATATTTAAATTCTAACAATCCTAAAGAAAGAAATACACCACGCTAAAGCGTCTCAAAAACGGAAGTTAAAAATAAATACCGCTCAGATCCTTACAGGTAACGTCAGGAGAAACAAGAAAACATCTTTTTGTTTCAATAATTACAAAACGGTTATATTTAGACAACTGTTCAAAGAGACCAAAAATGTTCTATATATAATAAGGAACCGTATTTATTTGATAACTTTTCGATAGCGAACGGTTTAGGTGGAGCGGGCACTTTTCCAAAAATGATCAATCACAAAATGTACGAAAAATAAACTTCTTGTATCAATAACTTGAAAACGGTTATTTAGAAAATGTCTTCATGTAAACAAAGAAATTTCTTATTTAATTCCAAACATTTTAAATATTTTTATAGGACCAACGGTTTCAAATAACGATTTTAATAATGTGGTCTTACGTCTGGCCACCATCTTGAAACTGCCCGCCCGCAGGCAAGATTTCTTATCAGCTCTTCCCGCAGGGCTGGGCAGATATATTGCAATTAACTTGGACTTCTGGTAGGAATAGGCATGGACGTAAGAATATAATAGGACTAGTAACAAGCAATTCACTCAATGTTTTAAAAAAATGGTACGACTGACAGTGCAGTTGTCATTCCAACATGGCGGATCGCGCATACTTCCTGGAAAGGAAGCAGACGATATTGTGAATGTGCAATTACATTTTAATTATCTAAATTTGTCCTTAACTACTAATTATTATAAAATAAGTGTTCTTGCAATACACTTCCTTCTCAAGAGCAGTGATCATTCAAATCTTGAAACCTGATATTATTTCACTATTATTACTGAAGAAAAAAATTAAATATTGCTTACCTGTTTATCCTCACACGTACCTCTTGGTCGACTTCATCAGACGCAACCTTCACATACCTTAAATTATTTCACATAAATTTAAAATTTGTAATTAAAAGTGACTCGATTAACATTACTTCTTATGGCCAGTTGCAATGTTTTGGTCAATTCAACATGGTGGCAAGGCGCAATTCCGGGCCAAAAATCTTGGCTTGTTACTAGTCCTATTATATTCTTCCGTCCATGGGAATAGCCCACTCTCGCTTATCTTGAACGATAAGTAACAGCTAGAAGCTCTCAACCCGGCATCTGCAGTTTGGTTTCGTCAAGACGTCGGAAAGCTGATCCAAAACAAAGGTCCCGGGTTCAAACCTTGGCGTCGACTTTTTACATATTTTTTTTTTAAAGATAATTAAAGTTTTTTTTCGCTTTTTATGTAAATACACAAAAGCAAATTTAATAAAAGTTGTGATTTACAATTTTAAGAGGTGCCACTAAAAACTAGGATGTATATAAATCCACCAGGGCAGGATACACACCGAGCGACAGCGAGGTGTGCAAGGGGGGAGGGTGCGTCCGAAGGGAGCTGGACGGCGTAAGACGCGTGGGGGCGCAACCCCCTTTTAACGGTGTGCATACGCAATAGTTATGTACCGTACCGGAAGTGTTTCCAAGTGTGCTCCGGAAGTTGCCAAAATGGCTGCCGAGCCCTACGGGTAGAGCTGAAAAAAATATTCCGGGAGCGATCTGTCAACTTGACAAGTCAAAAAATTATGTCTACCATGCTTGTAACTAAAATCAGTTGAAAAATCAAACTTGGCAAAGCTTTTAAAGTAACTCCAATTTTCGAACACTAGAGCCCTGAATATAGATTTTGCAAAACCATAAACGTCTGGAAACACAAATTTTGAAATTCGCCGGAATATGAAAATTGACGTTATTGATCAATCAGTGAGGATACAAGTTATAGAACGCCAGTTTTGAACTATTCGCATGCACGGAATATTAATATTAAAAATGAATTTTTAGAGAGTTCAGGCAACCGACGCTGAAGTACTGCATGTGGACTGACTTCCCAAACAAAATGGATTTCTTTTTCTCGTAAGTCATCAAATAAGTTTTCTCTTTCAGAGATTCGTAGAGCGCTTCTTACATTTTAATTTGAAATAGACTTTGCTGAGGTATCTGCACTGCCACATGGTTAAAATCAACATTCTCTGATGCAATGTTTATTGACCAAAAATTAGCTAATGCAGGTATTCCATTTTTTGTAGGTCATTGGGTAAGACAGGACCAAGATAAACTTTTCCTGGAAACTAGACATTTTCATGAACATGTGAATAAATTTTCAAACTACAATTAAATTAGACATTTAGATACAAGTGTTTGTAGTATTAAATACAGTCTAAACATTGAGCTACGGAGAATAAATTTTAGTGATTTCTAAAAGATTCTGACCCCCACGGAACTCAGAAGTTCCTGCAGATAATGAAGAAACATCTTTCACATCTTCCTAGCAGGTGCAGAAGGAAGTACCACAAAGTTTCATCAAAATCGGAGATACTGTGATCCTGACCTGGGTGAACTGATGTTCAATTTACCTGGCGTAATTGTTGATTAAATGCTATTTCAAGGAACTATATTATCTCAAACTGCAAATAAAACCCTTAACAGTGACTTATCATGTAACAGTGGTTTCATTTGTTATAGCATCTATCTCTGAGCAGCCCTTGCAATTCCTGTTTTACTGATTTGCAGATGAACTGCATAAACGATTTATGTACTTTTAAAATTATGTTTAAAAGCATGTAGGTGAGTTAGATTCTAACCTAGCCCCACCAGCTCATAAAAACGGTAATGTCTAGATTCCAATAATTGTAGACCAATTACTAATTCCTAGTTGCTTGAACTTCAATCTAAACATCTCAGCACAGCTTCTGAAATAGCAGTTCTATATTAACTAAGCTACTCCACGTAGTTGAATGTGTGAAATTGCAAATCTGAAATTAGGCACAAGTGGATCTAATACATATGTGACTATCCACTCAGCTAACCACACAAATACTATGCAACGAAATTATTACAAGTCTTACTGCAAGAAGAGTTAACTTCTAACAACCTCAGAAACTTTATGAATATGAACTACAATAATTCTGACGTGCTCTTTGAAATCTTTATGCCGGCTCTTAAGGTGCATTATGATACTTAGGTACCTTATGAAACGTAAAATATTATAAACATTGTGAGGGGTACTATAAAAGAAAAGTAACTTACGGAATCGCAGTTAATGGAAAGGAAATTTAATTTTGAGATATATGCAAGTAAATCTTATTCGGTTAGTTGTAGTTTATTTATGCTGTTATATTCTTGCATGCTTGACAGGCATAATATTTAAAATAATGTTCACTGTAGCTTATTCAAATATTATGTGTTATACTTCAGAAAATTGCTTACATGGTTTCAATTTACATTATTTGATACGACATAACACTTACAAAACGATTAGGGAAATATAAAGCAAATTTACAAAGATAAATAAACCAATATATTCAAATAGTTTTGGTAGGACATCATATGACTTACAAAGTATCAAAATCAGATACGGTAAACTTACTTTGACACACTTTGAATAAATATATAGTATTCGTACATTCCCATATATTACAACTTACTTACTCTCTACTGTTTACAAACCAGTAAAGCATGTGTTTTTAATTTTTCAAAGCTAAATACCATTCCTTTCCAGGTTTAAAATTATATAATAATTTTCTGAACTATTTGTACTCCACGTTCCGTTTCCAAGAACTTAGTGAGGCGAGCAGCTAGAGCCTCAGAAGTCTACAAAAATTAATAAGGCGAGATTTTGTAAGCATATGCCGAGATATTGAAAGAATGTGTTCCTTTGGTTTGACTTGTCTGTAGTAACATACGTTAGATCATTTTGATATTAGCAATTTGTGATACACTAAGATACGTTTCTTCAGGTAGTGATGAGATATGAAATGAAGCTACCACTGATTAGCTTAGACAGTGAGATTTGTGCGGATTGGGGGTCTTTAGGTTGTTTAACTGACATAGGTTACATTAGAATTGTTTATATTTAATTGATTTAGATTTGTTTGGGACTGGTACAGTTCAGTAAGAATTCAGTTGTTTATGTTATGACTTTTAAAGAACTTTATATTCCAATTATCAACTTTATCACATAACCAACTATTCCAGTATAACCCACCAGTTATCAGCTGAAATGCAGTGAATGAAATTCCCAAAAGTACATACAAATTCATGAAAGAAAATCGAGCAATACACCTGTTGTAATAATACTTAGAAATTTGCCATCCAACAATCAAATAAATGCATAAAAGTTTCAGGTGTTATCAAGATACTTTCAGAGACAAAGAAAATTTGAAAGAAATTGTTAGGAAACAAGAACAAATGAAAAGAATGGAAGGGTTAAATTCTATGAAAGTATGTACATAATTAGCTTCAAAGTGCAACATTAGAAAAAACAATAATCTGAAACAAAGAGAGATTCCAATTATTCCATAGAGCGTGAAGGAAATTAAAGAAATATGAAATTACAGAAATTTTCCATTCGAACAAAATATAGTAGACTCAATAACAAATATGTCAATTACTAAAAGGAAGGAAAATTCAATTTCAGAGCAAAAATTATTTCGGAAATGAGTAGTTATTTGTTGAATTTCTAAGTCCTCACGTAAACTAGCGAAGGCTACATATTTGATACTTTTATATAAATACGATAAAAAATTAATAGGTGACGGATATATGTTTGTAGCTATGCAATTTGCTCACGAGTAGAGCAGAAAAAATTCTTGGAAGATTATAAAAACAAAAATGTATCTTGATATTGCTGTAAAGTACGCTGAAAGACCAACAGGAAATTAAATGCCCAACGCACGTGTATTTTCGAATCTTTCGTCATTACTTGCACACTCTACAGCCAGACCACGTTAAAAGAAATCCTATTTTACGTCTGTAATCTACTAAGGTGAGTATTTACCAGAATATTTTTCTTTGATTTAAATTAGTTCCTAAATTTTATACTGAATGTTTCTTTATTGAACATTTCATGACCATTATGTGCGTTCTCTAACTGCCATTTTAGTACATTATGGAGGCTTGAACCGCCGATGTCTGAGGGCCTTAAAAGAAAATCACAGTAGTTCATTTCTATGCGCTAAAGCTACATCCCTGTGTGACATTGCACGTGCTTTTTGATGCTGCTACGTTCTATACATGAATATGTGCAAAACTCGCATTTAAAATTCCTCTCCCCAGTATGTATCTTCATATGTCTCTTCAAATAACTGCCTTGAGTGCATTTATATGTACATAATTCACACTGGAAAGGCTTCTCCCCTGTATGCCTTTTCATGTGCATTTTCAAGTGAGTACTTCGACTAAATTTACATCCGCATAATTCACATTGAAAACGCTTCTCCCCTGTATGTATTGCCTTGTGGATTTTCATTATATCTCCGCGAGTACATTTATATTCGCAGACGTCACAACTAAAGTCTTTCTCCCCTGTATGAACTATAATGTGCCTTTTCAAGTAACTACTCTGAGCAAATTTCACACCGCATATTTCACACTGGAAAAGCTTATCACCTGTATGAACTTTCATGTGTCTTTTCAAACTACTGCTTACAGTACAGCTGTATGGACACATTTCACATTCAAAAGGCTTTTCCTTTGTGTGGCGTCTTATGTGTTTACTTAAATCACTGCTTTCTGAACATTTATAAGAGCATATTGTACATTCGAAAGGTTTCTCAAGTGTATGGATTTTCATGTGCCTTTTCAAATAACTGCCTTGAGTGCATTTATATGTACATAATTCGCATTGAAAAGGCTTCTCCCCTGTATGAGTTTTCATGTGCATTTTCAAGTTACTGCCTCGACTAAATTTATATCCACATAACTCGCATTTAAATGGTTTTCCCATTGTATGGCATCTAGTGCTCTCTTTTTGCGAACTACCTTGAGAACATTCAAATGTTCTTGTTATATCATCAAAATGCATTTCCTCCATATCAATTCCTTCTTTTGTATGAACAGGCTGGGTGCAGTTATATGTGCATGTTTCACTTTTAAATGATTTCTTTCCTACATGATATATGCTATCACTTCTCGAAATAAAGGTCTGCTGAAAGATAAATAAAATTTTATGTAAGATTGACACACTTGTGTACATAGTTTAAATGCTATTCTTGTAAATTCAAAGTGACATTCAGGCACATATTTTATTTTCATCTATTCTCGTTCGTAACTTGCAAAGAAATATTGTTTGTATTTATTATTCTAACCTATGAATTTCATGCCCGTGATAATTAAGCTCTGCATCACAACAACGACGTTACTATTTTAGAAAACCTCGTGTTAAGTTACTATGGTTGTTTCCGTCCAAAACATTCTTCTGCAAAATCAACTTGTCAAGTTAAAGTAGACGGTCGTTCAATTACTACGTGAATCGAGTAACGCAAAGACTTCCGATGAAATCGTAAGTTAGTTAGACTGCACTCATATTTATTAACACGAAGAGCATATTACAGTCTAGAAAATTCACCTCGTTAAAAATAGCCATGTCCAGATCCACTGTGCAGTGGTCAACTTTTAGTTTAAGTCGTGCAGTTCGAGTCCCAGTTTAAATATTTTTGTAGTTTCATTTTACGGTTAGTCATTGAAATACTTCAAACGGCGCATATAGATGAAATTACGAACAAAGAAGCAGTACTAGTTATACATCCGGACCAATGCCGAGAAGTCTTAGCTCACCCAGACCAATTTGATTAAAAATCGGAAGGATTTCAAAGCAATCTCACCACCTACTAATCTTGACAGAGTTTTTTTCTGATACATCAGGCAAATATCGGGGTGCTACCTAAAAAACTATGGCCTGGTCGACTACCTTTCAACATCCTTTTCCCGGCCCGAACCAGAGATGCTTTAAGGCCTTAAATAAATATTAAAAATCAGAAACTTGTCCCCGTGCTTCAGACGGTAACGCCGCTAACTTTGGAGCTGCTATGGATAGGTACGTCGATGCGAATCCCCGGCCAACCATGGAATGGTACTCTAAGTAAGACTTCGGCCGCTAGCTGCTCCATACCTTGTTGTAGACCGCTTTAACGATGGTAAACTCCGTAAATGGTTTGAAATGCAAACTGAAACTACAAATTACAAAAATAGATAATTGCACTCAACAACATGAACCATGAAAATTGAATCAAATGCACTTGCTAATGCTACGACAGATATAAAACAATTTGCAACGGATAAACTGCAAATTAAATGAATGGCTTCTCCAACACTCTCCGAGGTAGTTTAATGCAGAATCTGATTATCTCTCTCTCTCGTTTTATCTCCCATTTTTTATATTCTCCGCTTTCACTGTTATTCATTAAAAACTATGGTCACCACTATTTTTTTAACAGTAATAAACCACTCTGTAAGTGGTAAACGGTGGCAAACAATTCAGGAAGTGGTAACATAATTTCGACGCAATTTAACGCCGTGATGAATTCATCTACCTTTCATAGTTTCTAGAGTCGAGCTAAAAGGGCTGTGAAACGAGAATAAGGGATTTAAAAATTTTGGTCGAAGCTAGTTACAAATTAAGAACCGAAAAGATTCGTTGGTATTGGATTGAATTTGTTTAGAGCTTTTTCACAACTTTTGCTCTGGCCGATATTCTCTTTCAATACAAAATTGATATTAAAAAGCACTAATAAGAAAGTTCGAGAATATTAAATAAATTGGTTCCTAGTTTCAAATGTGCACGCCCCCTATTACTGCATATTCTAAACCTTGAAATTTATAAATATGAATAAATGCACATAATGCTAATGTGGAGGTCAAGGAAGAAGCTCGGAAGAGACTGATAGGTTTAATAATGCATACATTTCCGAAGCGCTACCTAAAAACCGAGAAAGAAATGCTCAGCCAGGAAAATCGATTAATACAGCGCCAAGGACGTACGAAGAAAAAATAGTTTTCTGGTGTGGTAAAGTTCCTTGCGGTTCAACACTCTTGCAGCAAGTAACAGAGGACAATTGTATATGAATATACCCGGTAGATTACATGCGGAATATACAGACAACACGACACGACAACCAGCAACAGCTCAACAAAAACCATCACATCACAACACAAATTACTATCCAGGACGTAACAACAACAGCACATAAGAGAAACATTGCTTAGACAGTATTGCACACAGAAAATTAACATGGGTAAATTAAAATTAGTAAATTATCCGTTTAAAAATAACTAAAATACAATTAATTTAATGGGGAAAATATTCGTGTAATATACATGAATTTCGTTGGGAATATTCAATAGTCTGCCACCCATGATCTATCTCCCAACGTTGAAATTACATTACGTTATTGGAAAAGACAGTGAATTCTCACTTCGGATTAATCTGCTACTCCATAAATCATATTGCACTATGATCACAGTTTGGGACCCGTCAGATTGACGTTTATTTTCGTCGCGTTTGTCAGATTGGCTACAAAGCTTAAATCGTTATATTTGTTATTAATACGGACTACTGTTAATGTTTTAGATACTTACTTCATCAGAATCACCAACACTATCATCTTTTTCCTCCTTTACCAATACAAGTTCGGGAACGGCGCCACGGATCTCCAAATGATCACTACCATCAGAAGCCATTTTCAATAATTCAGATCCTATGAAACAAATAAAATGTGTTCTATGACTATAACGTATCAATGATATACATATCCAAATCTATAAGGTCTAAAAAACAGTGTAATGATAAATATACGATGGTTAAGTCATAAGTCATGGTAACTATTTTTTTTTCGAGTGGGGGATAACAGGACAGATCGAGGATACAAGTTGGATGGGTTGTCCAGTATGGAGGTCGCCAAGAGTAAATTACGGGCGTATGTGAAAGTAACATTTCCCCGCGGCAGGAATGCACGGAAATGCCACACAGTTACGGGAAGCACTAGGTGCACGTGCCCTATCCTATCGACCAGTGCCGAGGTGGATAGTGGCTTTCAAACGGGGCTGCCGATCTGCGCGCGGTGGGCGTCCTGTTGAGCAATTGTGAGCTACGGGTGTTCCAGTGAAAACCAATCATTCCATTTACTGTAGGTTGTTCCTTGTACGAAGGAATAAGATAATTAATTATTCCACTGTCCCTCTTAATAAATATGATGTATCATTGTAACCAGGAATAAAAAATAACTTTTGGTAACACTGGCCAACAGACCAACTGAATTTTTTTCTTCGCTGGTCCTACAAAAAAAATCTTACTGGTTACCCACATGGAAAAATATCGCTGTGCAAATCACGTGTGGATTAAAAACACCGTACCTGACTTACCTAACCTTCACGTACGCTTCTAACCTTCACGTACCCTTGGTCGCTACATGTATTAAATTTCCTAATTCATACATACTTAAAACAGTATTTTTCTTGTAAAAAAATATATAAATGTATTCACGACAGGACCCGGGACCTCTGGATTAGCTTTCAGATACGTTAACCTCCATACCAACAAGGAAATTCGGAACGCTTGTCAGTGTTCAAGGAGCTCACACCTGCGCGAGTGGGTGACACCTTGTTTCCATGAGCACCCCTTAGATGCTAATCTTTTTTAGATCAGTAAATGTTTAAAAATTAGGGCAATTTATAGTTTACTATATTATATTTACTTAGGCAACAGGCCTTCATAGGAACTCAGATACGAAAGAATAATAACCCTGTGAAAATTATATGTACGTCACAGCAAACAGGAGGTTTGGAAATGACGTCGTTTGGCATAGACGCTTCAAAATTTCTGTGTAAAATTTTGGCAAATTCGACAATGTTTCTGGATTTATTTCTGAAAAATTTTACGTTATATTAAAATTTTAAAGAAAAATAGAAGAATATGTTATTTATTCAATAATAAATGGAATAAATATGGGTTTCATTCTATACTCTCGCCACAATGTCACAAATATTATCACTCATATTGCTGGGGGAATGAGAAACTAATTGGTTCTGTTAATGATCACTATAGGATCAAAATTTAGTGTTCTTAATGACTAATCTACAAACTAGGGAAATAAGAGTGCACTTGTGGTATATATACTAGTGTGTTTAGGAGGTAAAGCCCCTAATTAGTGTTCTTTGACTTGATCGAGTTAGATTCCCAGGATACTGGACATATTGTGTTCAAATTGCTGAACTGCATAAATTGCATGGCCTTCATAAAGAGTAAGAAAGGGAAAATCGTATAGCGATTGCTATTGATGGTGCTAGTGTAATGGTAGGAAAACGTTCTACAGTTGTCACAAGATTGAAACAGAAATACTCTCAACTGTTTTCATGGCACTGTTTAAACCGCAGACTGGAACTATCAGTGTCTGATGCAGTTAAAGGTGTACAGGTAACTGATCACTTCAAAGCTTTTATGGACAAATTGTATAGTTTATATAGTCTCCTAAGCATTGTCATGCATTGGAAGAAGCGTGACATGATCTCGGTGTGCGGATTCTGAAACTAGGAAGAGTTCTTGGTATGCGGTGGGTTGCAAGTACATTAAAGGCCGTACAGGCTGTGTGGACATCGGCTACCTTCACTTTACAAACTCGTGGCAGGATAGGAACGTGATGTTGCCAAATAGATCCAAAAAGTGAAACCAACATTTCTAGGTTTGAGAAACAGAGTTGCGAGTCCAGAATTTCTTCGTGATCTCGTGCTGATGTATGACGTCTTGGAAGAGTTAGCTATGTTGTCAAAAGAGTTAAAATCACAAGAGATAAGGCTTTCAAGAGCTGAACATCTAATAAAACGAACCGTACGCGTGATTAAGAGTTTCAAAGATGAGCCAGGTAATCACATGCGATTGACCTTGGAGGATGCAAAGCATGGCTGGCTTCAAAATCTAATTTTGGAACGCAACAAGAAGATAGTACCAATAAATTCTCATCAACTTATTCAAAGTGTGGAAGACAGAATAAGATCTAGACTGTGTTCTGATGCTGACTCAGGAAATAGCGAATTGTTGGGGGACATTTCAACACTCGATCCTGCTAACATAATTACGGGAGACGAGTGTCATAAAGAACATGAATTAAAAAGAAACTGCAGACGTCTCTGTCTACACGAAGCTTCTGCAATTCAAGGATTAAAGGGCCTGGCAGACAATCGTACAGCCGAATACATTCCGGTGAATATATTACCAGTGATGAGAACAATTTCCACATTGCCATGTTCCACAGCGGTGTGAAAGAGGATTTAGCTTGATGGACATCATCATCACTGACCTGAGATCGTTATTGCTGATTACCCACGTCTCTAGTCTTATGTTCATAATCTCAAATGTGACACCAGTTGATCAGTTCATGCCTCAGAAATATGTGAAAACGTGGCTTCAAAAACATCGTGGTGCAAATGACACTAAATTAAGAGTTTGTGCAAAACATTCTAGTGACAAGTGTCGTGAAACATCAAAAGATGCGCTTTGGAGTTTTCTGAAGTGAGCAGGTGCAAATAGCTCTAGAAGAAAACTGTAGTGTAGAAGGTAAACAATAAGAGCTTCAATTTAAAGTTTTTTTATCAAGCTTTTTTACGTCCTTTAAAAATATTATATATTTAGAGTGTTCATGTGCCAAATGTGAAGTAGTGTCGAGTAAACAGATGCAAATAGCTCCAGATGAAGAATTTATTGTTCAAAGTTAATGGGCAAAGTTATTTTGTCAAAGTTCTTTTTGTTTTCGTGTTGATATTAGTACTATCCAAGGTATTAAAAAGGCGTTCTGTTGAGAAATGTGAGGACGTATCAAAAATGCAGGTTGGAGTAATCAGATGCAAGTAGATTCCGGAGAAAAGACTATTTATGAAGGTTAGTGGCACGTCCTCCATTCTGTTAAAAGGTTTCATTGTATTTTTACTGTTCTTAGTACGTATTATTGCTTACATATAATTATACAGGAAAGAACCAAAACACAAAACTGCTAGTTTTAATATGAGGGAAATAGATCGATGCAAAACTGCACATTTTTGTGCTGTACACTATATACAGGCATTTTGAAACTCGAAGGTTGTGATATACCAATTGCTTAAAACGGCTGCTGAAGACAACCAAACCTCGTTTCATCTATTTTAAAGTAAGTTATGAATATTTTCAATAGCACGCCAAAGTTAATATAAAACTTTGAACGATATAAAACCTATTAAAAGAGAACATTTCATGTCCTAGGGCTAGTTTTTCATTGTCTGGTTAAAGTTCAGGTTAGCTAGTAACTAACAGTTAAACTCTAATTGGTGGTTTACCCGTTTTTCATGTCTAGTTAAGAGATAACCAACAGTTAAGTTGAGCAAACTGGTAGTTAAATTAACCCCTACTTCTTCTTCCAGTTAGCGCGTTAACTAGAGGTTTAAAAACCGTTTGGCAGGCAATTGCCACCTGTGAAAGATGTTGCATATGATTTCAGATTTACTCTCTTCCGATGAGGGTGATACAATTGCAGTAGAACGCATAAATTGAACTTCACGGTTCTTTACTAACATTTTCACGTGTTTTTTTTTTCTACATTTTTGCTTCAGATTCAGTTAGGTGCGGTACGAAAATTTTCGTTTAGTGTTAGGCGGGGCATGAAGTTGTGTTTAACTTCCCAAAAATGTAGAAGTTACAAGAATGTTGGAAGTGTGTAGTGTTAATACGCGAAAACTTTACTTTTGGAGCTTCAAAGAATATAAAATTTGCAGGAATGTAATATTTTCAATGTGTTGAAACATTGAAACGGAAATATAACAAAGGTTGGAGTCACGGGTTGGAAATGTGAAGGAGCAAAAAAGTGTCTGGAAATGAGCTTTCGACTTGTGAAAGGGCATATTGAATGAATGTTAAAAATCAAGTGCATCGCGTATAATTAAAAACATTTGACTTCACTACTCGACATGTGTCCGTAATTTTTCTAGCAAGATGTGTGTCATTCATAACATGAAGTGTGTGATCTTTCGTATTCTTCCGCATCTCGCCATATTTGTACGTGCTGATCAATTCGAGTGCGTATTTAACGAAATAATAATGACCCATATGATTTCAAAACGCTTTTTGGATTGCTAGTTGTTGCTAGGTGTTGTGTGTGAATTATTTACAAGGGAATGAGTAGTGTAGGGCGTACATATGTATCAATAATTGATGGAAGCTGTGGTTCCGAAAGTCAAGGATATCCGTATGATTTCGAGACAAACTCATAATATTCATCATATGATAATGAAAATAGACAATAAAACATAAACGATAATCTTTTCTTGATGACCCGCAACTTTCACAAGTTATTGACCCATGTGTACAAACTATATCACACATTACCTTGCAAATAATTATTATTGGCGCTTCTATAAAGTCCTAGTGACAGTTAGCAAAATAAAAATGGCACGGGAAGTTGTGTCATTATTATTTCGTTAAATATTCAATTAAGTTGGTCAACACATGAACATGGCGGAGTGGGGGACTTCTAATGGCGATACTTCGTCCTATGAATGATACTATTTTGCTACAAAAATCTTGGACATCATGTCGAGTGAGTGAATACGATTATTTAAATCAGGTTAGATTATTCTGTGTGGTATACGAGTTGCGCATGACGTTTAACACATACTCCATATGCTCATCCCCGACACGCAAGTAGCTGAATAGTCCCAAGTACTTTTCGCTCTTTCAATCTCATTTCATAATTCCATTACTCAAAACTTCGTTACATTTTGCAATTCAACACTTCCATTCACGTTGGAAATGTTTGTTAGATTTGTGTTGCAAATTTTAGATTTTTTTTGCGAGACATTAAGTAAAGTGTACCCAGTAAATAAGCCTAATGGATTCAAGATGATTAAATATTCCATTACCTCACTTCGTGAATTATTTACAAGGGAATGAGTAGTGTAAAGCGTACACATTAATCAGTAACTGGCGGACGATCGGGTTCCAAAAGTGAAGTTTATCCGTACGATTATGAAGCAAAAATCAATATTCGTAAAACTATAATGAAAAATAAATAAATAAAATAAAATCATTAAACATTACTCCACTTCATACCTTATCATATTCCTTTCTCCTTTTGAGCTGCTGGTAGCAAAATAAATAAATAAAGCATTCAATTTCCTGAAGTACATTAACTTCGCTGACCACCTGTAGTGTCTATTCCGATCATTGTGCTATGAAGAATATAATTACAGAATTCTCCTATACCATTCAATGGTGGTGTAACCCCTCAAAATTCTCGGGTGCATATCCCAACTTTAAAGCTTTTAAGAAGTCAATAAAAAAAACTCCAAAATGCTACTTACACGCACCAATTTTAGCTATATACTCCCAAACTGAAAATCTTAATTACTTTTCAGTTGTATCCGAGTGAGAAAAACTCATCTATAAGTCGAAGAAATTTGTAAAATTCAATAATTCCAATAACTGTATTTCTTGCTTGCAATCGCGCTCGTTTTCCTAGAGGTACCTCTCCTCTTCGACTATAAGTTCCGCTTTGCTTTAGTTCATGGGCCGCAAAAAAAAAAAAAAAAAAAAAAATACACGAGAAGTAACTTCCCCAACGTGCCTAGAAGTGTTGAAATCCCAAATATATCAGTTTCGGGTAATGAATGTGTGAAATGAAAGTGAAATAGCGAAAAATGCTAGTGATTACTTAGCTTCTTACGCGATGGAGAACCAGCGCATGCAGCACTACTTAAACCCTATGTACATCGCCTATAATGAAAAATATCGAACCTGACTTTAACTAACCCTCTTTGCTTGACCGAGATACTATCCGTGTTTTTTGTAGTAAAATATGTGTCATTCATAACACGAAGTTTCGCTATAACTCCGCATCGTGTTATGTGTATTACATGTTGATCAACTGCGCATTTAACGAAATGATAATTGCATATAGCTTTACGTAGCACGTTTTGAATCCGGTTTGCCAGTAGGTGTATCTCTGGTAATTATTTGCAAGAAAACTTTGTAAACTTTATTTTGCCCGTCACGATTATGAATGTGAAGCTAGTTAAAATTAACATCCATACCCAGCCGGGATACGAACTCGGGATCTTCAAGTCACTCATTTAGTGCCCCAAAGCACACGGCTACCAGGTCGCCTGGTAATTAATTATATGTAAGGGAAGAAGTGGGATAGAGCGTGCATATGGCGCGGAATCTGCGCGCCACAATGTGAAGTTTATATCTTATTTTCCAGAGTGTATAAGAATATGCGGGCCAGCAATCTACAACCGTCACGTCTACGTATTTTTAGGTAGTAACTCACTCTTCAAAGATGTGTTTATTACATAATTTCTTTATTCCGCATATCGCTTAATGCAATCTAACCTTCATATTTCTTAATTCAGAAACTAGTTAATTTGGAACGTATTTTGTTTGTGATTTAATGTGCTATCCTCTATTCTACTGTTTTCGTAATTCCTGAAAAACTCTCTAGATGGCGAAATAGTAGAATCCCATTGCCAACTGTTGTTCGGTTCTAATTAACCTCCAATTAACTAACCATCAGTTAAAAGGCAATTGAAAAACGAGTAACAAAATTAAAGTTTAGGTTAACTTTAACTAACAGTTAGTTAACTGCAAGTATAACTGGGCAATGAAAAACTAGGCCTTAGTGATTTATAAGGAGTAAAATTTTGGTACAATTTTCTTATTTTCTTCTGGAACATCAGGAGCAATTTTCTCCATTCCTTTTCGCAGTGGGTTGGTTCCTTCTTAATAGAGTGGTTTATTTAACAAGTATCGTCATTAAAATAGCAGAAAAAGCCTTAAGATAATAAATTTGTATTGCAGTCATAATAATACATGCATTTTACATTCATAAAAGATGCCTTCATTATTGTGATATGCCTTCTATGCCAATAACAGATGTTCAAAAAACAGCGTAAAAGCAGCAAAATTATGGGAATAAATATTATAGAAGGGAGTAATCACACGGCTCTTTATACAGTAAATATGACAGTACTTACTCACCTTCGCGTAAACAATAATCAATACCTTCAAACGGGGTAGCTTGATACAGATTTTGAATGTTTGCTCAGGTTTAGACACTTTATATTTCGTTTTTGAAGGGTATTTGGTATGGATTTGTGCAAATACTAATTTACTATTGGATACATGGTATTAACAACACTTATTCGTCAGAAACATTTTTTTATAAATTTAAACTCATTGTCTCATGTTAACCCGTTAGCTGGAATAACTTGAGACATAAACGTAATTCGTTGGTTAGTCTCAAACAATGTGGCTATTGGGATTAGTTGAGACAGAAATTGGGCTTATAATATTTTTTACCAAAGATTGTTTAAAGAAAAAACTTCAATAATGTAAACATACAGTATGGCACTTTGGTATATTAGTGTTTTTAAAAAATGGAAAAATTGAACACCGGAAAAAAACAGCAATCTTTTTTATTTTTCGTGCTTCTTTGGAATAGAACCGTTTTTCTACTATTACGGGGTCCCTGACAACATTTTGTGGTCAATGAATTAATAAAAATATTAGTTCATGTTCAAAACATATATTTAGAAAAAAATTCGCAATGGAACTGCCTCTGACAAAGTTTTGAAGCATTATGTAAGTTTAATCGGTTTGAGACAAAGATGCCTAAGAGAACAAATTAACAGAACTTTTCTCTTATGTACAAGGCTGTTAATGAGATATATTGCATTCCTAATGTAAACTGAATAGTTTTTGTATATTTTTTAACGTAAGAACACTTAGTTGTATTAAACCTAAACAACAAATACATTAGATGTGAAAAGTAATTAATACTGTTAATGAAAAGGCAAAAAAAAAAGAATTCGCCAATAAAACTAATACTTTTTGCCTCGTGGAAAAAACAATTTTTCCTGGTTTTTTTTTTCGAAAATTTCCGGGTTTTTCCGGCATTTAAAACTCTACATTAAAGTTTATAGAACATACACAAGAGAAAAATAATTTTAGGTAAATGTGAACAATGCGGCTTAAAACTATAGATGGCTTCAGCGTGCTTACAATATCTTGCACATGGAACGAGGATATGTTCTGTATTGTTGGATAAATGTAAACTCCTTTCACCTTTGCACTTCCTTTCACAAAACTTGCGATCATAATATCTCCTTCCACATTAATAGTCTGGCTTGAAATAGCAAAAGACGTCCTTTGATTCAAAACTGATATATGCAAATTCTCCAGTTTAAAAACCATAGCTTCCACTTCGTGACTTCTTACATAATTCCATTGTAGCTGTTATCCTGCAGTTTGTTCGAGCGGGATGTATGCTTGAACTTCTGCGCACTTTTGCGTTCGAGTGGATGGCGAAGGTTAATCTTCAACTGTTCGGATGGCAGACACGTGTGCAACTAGTGTAACCCAAGACAAATACTTTCTGACCCGGCTCGGGAGCGAGTGTAGGTTGGTGCAGACAGTTGAGAGTCGTGCTACGTTCTTCGTGTATGTGTGAGAGAAGGAATTACAGATGGCGTTACTTGCTAGCAGAATAAAATAAGCATCAGCCCGTTCGGGCGAGAACTGCAAGAGATGGCACGAATAGACGCTGTGACGTAAAATAATTAACAGTGCTGTACTAACTTACACTTCCAGTGAAGAGAGCGCAACAACGAGCAAACCACGCGAACAAACCTTTGGTGTAAAGCCTCATCCAATTTAGAAAATTCGCCTTCCAACATGTTCTTTTCTTGATCATTAGCGATTTCTGAATATTCACCAACACTCTTCCCAAGTACAACATCAATTCGTCTTCTATGTTCCTTTGTTGTGTTCTAGCCAAATCTAACAAATTTCACGAAATCTAAAGTGGAATCAGTCCAATGAGAGGAAGAAGTAGCCCCTTTTCTGGCTTCCTGAAGTACACCCTAAACTGTAAACCAGCCTTGCAATCACGTAAAAACATCAGTATAAACATTAACTCTTCATTTGCTCTATATACGATTGATATAAAATATAGTGATAAAATATACTTATTTAATAAAAAATATAAATATATAGAAACATAATTTCTGGCAAAGAAATTAAGTTCAGAAGATTCGGAAGGCCACCATCACAATCACTGCAGATCGTCATCATCAACTATGTCTTCGAAATCATTGAAATAGTCTGTATGAACAGCTTTCTCATTTGCCGCCAAACACATAACAGGCCATCAGAACCTCCTACCTCTTCCATCTCTATGTAGGTCCAGCTCCTTCAGGACATTTCATCTGCTACAACGGTAGGCTTCGTGTTAACGGTTACCTACTTGGATAGTGACAAACATTTCGTCAAATAAATCAAAATTACAGTAGGAATATCTCATCTAATTCCTTGCCTCCCTGGATTGAAGCTACATTACCTCTTTGAATTGTCATGCTTATTCTTTGGATAAGAAAGGTGCTTGCTCTATCATCAACAGATGATTCTGTGATACGCTTACCTATTTCTTTTATGAAGTCGATTGTGTGATACGCTTACCTATTTCTTTTATGAAGTTGAGGCCTTCTTTCCCCCTACGTATATATCGTATATATATTCAACCTATATACCCAGAACTTATTTTCCAACGGAACTAATTATAAAACCAACATATGAAAGTTCCAACAATTAACTTTTCTTACAGAATTTCACATCAACAATGATACACTTTTAGGAGACACATATACGCACAGGACTTGTAAAATCTTCTCGCAGAATACTTGTCGTACATACCAGAAAACAACAATTGACGATCGCGCGCGAAATCTGTATCAGTTATCTGTGTGGCTATCACTAAATTTTAAAATTGTACAGCTGTACCAAGACACCCCGTTTGACGGTATGCAAATCATAAGTACACGCTTCCCTGTCATTACTGTAGCTGTAGTTTCATTCCTATACCATATTCAGATTCCACTACATCATAAAAATCGTAGTGAGAATTAGCATAGACATTAATTTTGAAATTATTCAAATACAATAAAAAATAAACAAAAACCCCGAGTTTAAACCCGAAAATGCCTATGGTGTTAAAACCCAAGTTTTAACTAGTGTTTAAAAAAAACGAAAAAAAAAACAACAGAAAAAACCGTTTGTTTGTTGTTGTTTTTTTAATTTTCGTGCTACTTTGCAAAGGAAGGGGTTTTTTTTTTACTATTACGGGGTCCCTGACAAAATTTTATCATCGATGTATTAGTTAAAATGTAAGTTCATGTTCAAAACATATATTTAGAAAAAAATCAGCAATGGCCCCTGACAAAGTTTTGAAGCATTATGTTATTTTCTAGGTCTGAGCCAAAGGTGACTAAGGGACAAACGTGGCCAGAACTTTTCTCACATACAAGGTGCTAAAGAGATATATTGCATTCCTAATGTAAATTGATTGTTATACATTTTTTAACGTAAGAACATTTAATTGTACTAAACCTAAACAACAAATGCATTAGATAAGTAATTAATATTGGTAACGAAAAGGCAAAAAAAAAAAACGATTTCGTCAATAAAACCAGAGGGTTTTGCCTCGCGGAAAAAAAAAAATTCGTTGCGTTTTAATTTCCGGTTTTTTCCCGGTCTTTAAAATACTAGTTTTAACCCAGTGTCCATCACTAATTGGGACCACTTCTGACAATCTTTAAAGCATTATTTAAGTCTATGTCAGAGGCAAAGATGCCTGTAATGACATATTCTAGACCAGAATTCTTGTGCATGGAATCTGGTCATCAGAATGAAAATAAATCAATCAAATCAAATCAAATCAAAGGTCTCAAGTGGATGGAACTTCCTTCTCCTGTAAGGGCGCAAATGAGATATAATACATTTCTACGGTAAACTGAAAATTTCTCCTATATTTTCTAACGTAACAATCTTTAATTTGACTAAATCTAAACAACAAATGCATGAGATGCGCTAAGTAGTGAACATTCGTAATGAAAAAGCAAAACAAACAAAAAATCATCAATAGAACCAGTTCTTTTCCCCTTGTGGAAAAAATCCGGTATTTTTTTAATTTCAGTTTTTTTCCGGCTTGTAAATTACTAGTGTGGTTCAATCACATCAAATACCGGTTAGCAAATATGTCGTCCACAACTACTCTTGTACGCTATGGATCGTATAATTTACAAGAAATATTACTACAAGTTACCCTTGTACACAACGTATAAGATGTTTCTGCTTCTTTCGTAATAACTATATATATATATATATTCCAGACCAAAAAATAGGTCTACACCCTTGTACATAAAGAATAGTTATTTTATTACCAATGTGAGTGATTATGATAAAGTACAGTCATAGACCATCCCTACTGTATGTTGTAGGGTAGATAAAACTGCAAGAGTGCAAATCAGATCATTTAACAATGTTGCCAATAATAATAATCGTACACTAGATCTAGTTCTGTCTAATCTTGAAAATGTTGAAGTTATTAGAGAATTGTTACCGTTGGTACCGGAAGATATCCATCACCCAGATATAATAACAGACATAGTTAACAGAAAGGTCAAGAAAGAAAAGCAGAAAAGTAACACTTATTATTACAATTTTACGAAGGCAAATTTTCTTATGTTTTATCAGGAACTACAAGCTATCGATTGGGAATTCTTACAAGTGTATCGGAATGTTAATGACCTAGTGAGTAAATTCTATGATATTGTTTATGAAATATTTGATAGGTGTGTTTCCCGTAAAATAAGTACTGTTTCAAAGTATCCGTGTTGGTTCACCAAAGATGATATTAGAAAACTTAAGGTCAAGGCATATTATCATAAACAATCAAGGGTCAAAACCATGAATTCAACACCTTTCTATCAAGAATTACCTCGATTACGTAGGGAAATTAAGAAAGACATTAGAATTGCCTTTAAAAGTTTTATAATTACTTCTGAAAATAATATCAATTCCAACTCGAGCGAACTATGGAATTTTATCAAAAATAAAAAAAATGCACCTACCGCCAAATGTATTAAAATTTGAAGGTCAGGAGTTGCCTAGCAATGATGAGATAGGGAATGCATTCGCTCAGTATTTTCAATAATATCTCTATCCTCCTCTCACACATATAATAATCTTAATGGTGATGCTATTAGTAATAGAAATGATGAAATAGGGACGTGGGAATATCACATAGAATTTGTCATTAATAAGATGAATAGGGTGTTCTATGTACTAAGAACTATTAGAAAAATAGCGAATTTAAAAGCTGCTCAAGATTAGTATCACACTTGTTAGTAATATTACCTATATATCTTCTGGTGAAATTCAAGTCAGAGACTTCGTGTACTTAAAATCCAAAAAAAGCAATAAGAATACTTTGTGGAAAGAAATCAAGATATTCTTGTAAGCATCTGTTTACGGAGGTTAAGATACTACCAGTCGAGATTACATCTATGTCGTTTATTTCAATATTTAAAAGAACATTCATCAAGTTTCATAACAAACAAGGATGTACATTCCCACATAGCAAAATGACGTCCCAGGGATATCTGACGGATCTCCTGGCGGGATATCGGGACGTCCGTAGGACGTCCTGTTTAAGTCCCGTTTACATCCATGGGACGTATAGTTATAATTAATCCTTCGTATAACTATACGAAGGCATATCCTTCGTATAGTTATAATTAATTAAATAATAATAATAGTAAAGTCCATTTAATTTATAGAAATTCCAGGTAGGTAATCCCGCACGGCTTTCCGGGGGACATCCAGGGGACCTCCATACGGGATGAACTGTTTGTATTGCCCACAGAGTTATCCCACGGACGTCCTTAGGACATCGCTATGGGAGCAGGACCATTCTGACGGTAATGGGATCTAAATGGGACGTCCCAGGGACGTACTCTGCTATGTGGGATTGTCATGATACGTGGAATAGGAATGATTTTCATTTGTTTAATTAGAGGTCAGAAATGTTTCACAAAATCCTATGCTGGTGTTAACTTGTATGTTAGAGGTCAGATATGTTACCTGTTGGTATAAAATGTAAAGAAAATATGAAAAAGTATAAAACAAAACTCAATAATTTTATTAGATCGTTCTTTTTATATGATTGAGGAGTATGTAAATCAAATATAATTTTCTGTAATTTAAATGTAACAATGTATTTTTTTTAATTTTTTTTTTTTTTTTTTTTTTGTACATATGACGCATGTATACTTACTCAATTATTACTGTGTTGCCACAATTTCGTTTACGGCAAGCAAAGAAGTATGAAAATATGAAGGGTAAAAACAGATCAAGATAAGTTGACCTTTTGATAATTAGGACGAGTTTGATTTTAATTTATTCTAGAAAAGATTATTGCTGTGTTGTCAATCAGAATTCATGGCAAGCAAGGATAGTTGCAACAGCCTGGTCGGCCGTGTGGGGGCGTATATTGTCATGCAACAACAGTACAGTCTTCAACAATAGACTTCGCCGCTTGTTGCAAATTGTTGGCTTCAGGTTGTCGGCAGGCAAATCACTATTTTCCACTGTTAATAGTACGTCTATTTTCCAGGTAGTTTTCCAGTATAGACCCTTTTGAGTCCTAATACACGGTTAACACAACGTATACCGCCAAAACTTGTCTTAAATACAATTTTCACTGGTGATTTCGAATTTGGCCAATTTTAACTTTTTATCCATTTGTACACACTTCTACGCTGTAGTGTGTTGAAAGTCTCTGATGAATATCATCCCCTGACACACTTTCAGAGCAGAGAAATTGGATCCCTGCCCTATGGTCTTCCTTGGCACAATTCCAGCAGAGTCGCCATGTTTTCTTGGAAATATAAGAAAGGAAATTGAGTAATTGGAAATAGCATTTTCCTAATGTTACTACAACAATATAACTTTATAATGTGCGAGGGCAGAAGGCAGTGCGTGCAATGTAAAAGAGTTGTGGCGAAAGTGTGGATAATTTTTGACTCGTCCTTAAAATATGAGCGGTCAAAAGTGAAAGTTCGGCCGGTTTCCCTGAGTCAAAATTTTGAAGAAAAGAAAAAAAACATGTAGTCATGTTCATACGATTCTATGGAAAAGACATATAGCTCTAATTTACCGGACCAAATACTCTTCTGACAAGAGCGAATAGTTAAGAAAGGTAGGTAAGGCTGCGTGACAGGTATAAAAGGTCAGCGTGTAAAATAATTGGGCAGTTTCACGCTGTCTTACGGAAAGGGAAGGCACTTGTATGCACACCCCGAAATCTCTTTTTCTAGAAAGAAGCCGAAATATTATTTTTTTTATTAGAACTACATATCTGAGAGCTATGGAGGGCATTGACGTTTAATTATGAAATCAATAATTTTGAATTCTGAAATTTAAGATGGTTCCTAGAAATCCGGCATTCAGGAAGTCACCAGTCCTTAAAATGGGTAGGCAAAAGGCCGAACGTTTGCTGTTTGATTTCGGCAAAATTTTGTTGACCACTAATGTGCTGCAATTCGGAAACTTACCGGGAATGAAATTCTCTCGTAAGGGTAGATGAAATATAAGTGAGACAAACTCGCGAGCTTGTTCATAGAAGCAATACTATGTAATTTGTTCCTAGAACATTAATAGTAATGCAGTACTTATTACCATTATTATTATATCGTAGTTATTCAAAAAAGTAGTATAATATTTTAGCTCAAATTCTGAATAGGAGACCGTTATTTACATTTGAACTTAAGGAATCCATACAAAGAAACTGAAAATAATACCTATAGTAGATAGATGTTAAATTAATAAATATATTGTTAGAAATAAGTTACAAATGGGGGTCATAGTTGTTTCGCACGCAAATCCAATCCAGTTGTAATGCATATGAGAGCAGCATGGGGGTGTGTACATCACAAAACTTGAGGTGCAATTGAGCATGGAGAGACGAGCAAGGGTTCCTGGAACTTTAAATTTCACAGATAAATTAAATATCTTGAGAACGGTTATAGCAACCGTAATCAAACTTCCAGAATATAATATTGACCCCTCACATTTTCATACTACTTTGAAACCAATGAACTAAGTTGCGGCAACACAGTAATAATGTTCCCTAAAATCATTTGAAATCAATTTCGATCCAGTTATCAAATTGTCCCGTCATTACGCCACCTAAATATAAACATTTCCCATTGAATCCTATATGCTGAACCCCATACTTTGATCCATCATGTTTCAGTAAGCTTCTGGTTGCCATGAACAATATTATGTAAACGCATTAACAATGTTCCCTAGAATCTATTTTGTCACTGATGCCTTGTTTATATTACTAATATTTTACCATCGTTAACGTTAACCCGAATTCATTTTAGTAATGTAAACGGTAGTTACAAATTAACGCGAGTTTCAAATTTAACTAGCGTCAACTTACGACGGTTATCTTGTAACGTTAATAAGAAACGACTGTATAAACGCCAGCTAGGCACGAATCACTTCGTAAGTTTATTTCTTTCTTTATCGAAATATATAGTACAATAGTGGTGCGTACTACTTTTAAAATATAAAAGAATGATGGCAGACCTAATCCACAAAATTTGACGCTACAATCAATTCATTTGTGTTCATTTTTTATAATTTAATCCTCTCCCGTGTAACAAGCAGATTCTTTACTCAACCACGGCAACCTCAACCTGTTTCTTTATGGACAATGGTAATACAAGCACGACAACCAATTTAAGTTCGGTAGTCTGAACGCAACTTAGTTGTACCCATAAGTTTCACCATCGAAAAATGTTAGTAATCTATACAAGGCATGAAAATAATTTCGAGTTCTTCCGTTGTCATTCTAGCTAAACGGCCTTCCTTTAGATAAATTTCGCTGTAATAAATCACCAAAAAGAAACTTGACTAGTGTTCATGATCCATTGTGAAACCCCTCTAAAGCGTAAGTCCCACAGTACAATAAGTCGGTGGAAAGTTTACCTCCTTCCATCGGTAACAATTTCACAAGACGAGTCGGACTAGCGATTTGCCTACCCATCACCAAGATTGCTACTAAGTTGAACTCGTTTAACTTTCTTGCCACCCTCCTTTACACGTCTCACCCCCATTTTCTCAGAATTCTAGTGTCCAGGCAGAAAAACGGTAATAAATCTTCCTCCCCCACGATTTTCCCAGTTCCAGATGTTGGCGCACCAAAGGAAAAGATTCAGCTAGACTCTTCTTTTTCTCCCCAGAGAACTACACAATTTCAGTTTGTATTGTAAAAATATGAACTATTTTTGTATCATGTGCCATCATAATGTTTTAGTATTGCATTTTATAAGAAGGAAAGTGTATATTAGAAAGTAAGAAGAAATGGCATACAGTTACAGAAATATTGTTCTCAACAGTCCATATAAGCAAAAGATTCTTTTATTTTCGTCTCGTGGTTATTTTGAGCGAACTCCTTGCCCAAATGATGATCTCAGTTTCACTTTGCCCGTCTGTCCTGACGCAGGTTAGTGCCTCAACCAAAGCAGGTAGAGAGATAGTTTGAATTCAGCCACCTCCATTTACCCGGCCGTTTCTAAACGATTTTATATAGCCTCACTCTTCTGTCACTTTTGTTGTTGTTGTTGTTCCAATCTAGTAACTCAATTTTAACCCGCTTCCACTACTCAAATCGACTTGAAACTTTGATGTAGGCGTAAGTAATTGTAATGACAATACAAAATTTCGGAGAAATTGCCCCCATTCAACCCACACATCTCCAAGAGATTAAAAAAATATTTTAACTTCAATTTTAAACTACTTCTATTACTGCAACCGACCGAAATTTTGAAAGCGAACATAGTTTTGATGACGATACATAATTTTGGAAAACTCACCCCTCACGCCCTACTAAAGTATGTCTTTACTGTGACTGTTATTATTATTAATGTTATTATTATTAGAAATATAAACTACTTCTAATTATTAGAAATTAGAACTAGTTGCTAAGGAAAGCATGTCAAATTTTTTAATAAAGAAACAGATTTTTACATGAATACAGAAAATGTGCATCTGTGAACCGAGAGGTACCAGTACGCACCTGTACGTATATGCAATTGCACACAATCGAAAACTTTGTGTTTCAGAGGTAGCAGAATTCAAACTAAGTTTTCGTTTCTAATTTTACTGTACTATTCCAATAATTATTAGCATCAAAGTAAAAATTGTTGCTTCGATTTTTTTTTAAAAATGTTTTTTTTAATGGAAATGAGATGGAAGTGATACTTGTGGTAATTAATATTCAGACGGTGGAATTTAAATATCTTAAATAGCTATTTTAAGGAATATGGAACTCAATTTCTTTGCATTCTAACATTGAACATGTTAAGAAATTTGAGGAAGAAACAAATGTTTTTACATTA
>JAGDQP010001263.1:98232-127961 GCA_022664845.1 Lepisma saccharinum | reverse complement strand
CGCCCAGCTTTGGCCAATAGGAGAGGCATTGTGTTCCACCAGGACAACGCCAGGCCACACACATCGATAGTGACTCGCCAGAAGCTCCGGGAGCTTGGTTTGGAGGTTCTTATGCATCCACATTATAGTCCGGACCTGGCACCGAGTGATTACCATCTGTTCCTGTCCATGGCGAACACTTTTGCTGGTGAAAAATTCGCTTCAAGAGAGGCTTGTGAAAATCGACTGTCTCAATTTTTTGCCAATAGGGACAAGGGCTTCTATGAGAGAGGCATCATGATATTACCTTCCAAATGGCAATACGTTATCGAACAAAACGGCGCATATGTGATCTAAATCGAATCATTCTAACTATGGTAAGTCAAGCCTTCAATGTCATGCAAAAATAATGGATTACTTTTGACTACACCAGATATTTGTTTCCAAGAACACACTAATCTCGCCAAAGAAGAAAAAAAATAACTCGTAACTGGATATCCTCTCATGCGGTAACGAGTCTACCTTACATTCCTTTGCTCCTACGGTTACCCAGTTAAGTAAAGCGTATTGGAGACCCTTATCGTTCATGGCTCAAGAGTATTCAGTGAACACAGCGGAGAATTATTAATTTGCTCTACCAGGAAACGATGCACTCATTATTTCCTGTCTCCTAGGCTACAGGGTTTCGTCTGAGTTTTTTATTCATTGAATTAGTAGTTTATTATTATTATTATTATTATTATACTATTTTATTTATATAACTATCTACTGATTCAGTCTCCATCGAGACTTGAAACTGGGATAGTATTCGGGAGGTCCTGGGTTCGATCCCAGCGGCCGACCACCCTGACTGAGGTTGTCCCATGGTTTTTCCTCAGTCACACTAGGTAAATTCCGGGATGACACCTCCAAAATAGGTCCTGGTCGACCCCTTCGGGAATTCTGTCCCCTCACTTATCCCTGCCTGAGCCTCAGATGCCTAAAGTCCATAAATAAAAATATAAATTAAAAAAATCGGTTGGAACTGGGAGATAAGATCTAAGTGAATTTTAATTATTTTTGCAATTTGTAAAAAAAAAATTGAAAATAAATTAGCCTACTGAGCAAACAATATTTAATACAAGAGCTGAAACGGTTGACTGGATCAATTGGGCTATTCGGGTAAAATCTTGGAACGGGTCACCGGATCTATACTTAGAACCCAGCGTGACCCGGTCACCCGACTTCGAAAGAATGACCCAGCGACCCGGAAGGCTGGGTAGTTTTCATTCCTTATTATATATTGTTGCGTTTTAACAGTATTTCTTTCAGGGGGTGACCGAGAAAGGGGATATTAACCCCAGAGCACGAAAAAGTTGACGCCGACACAACGATAGTAATGAAAGTCTGATATTCCCGGAAAGAACAAATATAAACCTACCCGCAAAGATATCCAAATTAGCGGCCAACAAAAAGGTAATTTTACTGTTTGGAAGAAAAAAATAAATAAAAAAATACGTGTTCTGTATTTTTATTATTTTACTGGCTTTCTATGGTTTCTCCAATCCCCATTGACAGAGCTGAAACTCGGTCACTTTTGGTGACCCGGTCTGACCCGAACATAGGGGCCCTTGGAAACCCGTCCGAAACTCCACCTGATTTATCTGGTGAACAGATTGACCCAGTCTTGACCGAAATCGCCAGACTGAGTTTACTCGGCCACCTGGTGTTCGAATTTTAACCCAATTTAACCGGTGCAAAAATTTTGACCCGGTGGCCGGTCTTATTCCTGTGTATAAATTCCATCCATATTATAATATGTGAGATTCCTTGAGAAGTGAGCTACGGACGGGAACTTCATATATGAGAGTTTTAAAAGTTTTTAATACTTTCATCATATTTAATAATTCAAACACAAAATTTTTTTAGAATAGATTTTTTTTCGAGGTATTTTGCACACCTCCGGCAGCATTTTTGCTGTTACCGGGAATATTTACAAATGTTATTACTATTGAAAGACCATCAATATACCAAGACATATATTTCATCAATATATCCGGTGGTGACAACAAGAAATTCATTATTTGTATCTTTTGAAAATAAATGCTAAGACGATACACAAATATGGATAGGTATGTTCGTTATGTGTTGACACAGAAGCTTAGGAAATATGTGTGTCTCTTAAGTACATACGGGCTGACGGCCGTGCAATAGCCTGACTTCTTTGCTCAGATCATCCTCGTGGTAAAAAGTAGACCAGAGCGAGGGGAGGAAAGAAGAAAGTTGACGAGGATTTAGTGATAATCAGAGAATGGGGTTTCCGGATCGAGTACTTGAAGCGAAAGATTAAGTTTTGGCACCATGAGAGCAGGCCGCGGATTGAAAGTCGAACCCGCGCGTGTCTTCAAAGTGTTGAACAGAGGACAACTGGCAGCCCAGATGTAAGTGCCCAAAATCTATTCTGAATATCACACAGGACTACGTATGCGCTAAGTCACTATCTCTCTGATTGTTTTGGAAATTATTAATACGAATGTTCAGTAAATTCAGGATAACGCAGGCTAGTTAGAGTTCAGTTCAAATTCTCAGGCAGAAACGAGCACCATGAAATACTGGTAGGCGCCGGTCTTTTTCCCAAAGTTTAGTACGATCCCGACAGTTATTTCAACGATACCATAAGAAGATAAAAGCGCTGTTTTGGGGGGAGTCATTAAAAGTGCAAACTCAGAAACGATCCCACCCGAATTCATTTAGGAACATTTCGGCGTCGTATATATTATATTTTTTTTACTCTGCAGAATAACACCCCTGCTCCCGATTGCCGTAGATAGAAAGACTGTTCAAACGCAACAGTGTATATATAATAAGGAAAAATGAAATTTCCGCTTCGACCTTCATTCAAATCAGTATATCATTTGCAAAGATATTCGGAGACAAATTTTAGGACTGGGTACAAACTTTTGGCGATGACTGTACATGAATTTAAGAGCAAAAACAGAAAACTGAAATTTAAAGAAACCAAAAAAAATTTTCCAGAAAAGATAATTGAGGTTTCTTTGACAACCAATACCAAGAAAAGCAGTTCTGATAAAGAGGCCTTTATTTTATTTTCTTAAGCTTGTGCACTGATGAATTTCCCTAAATATTTCTTCTCTTTCTTCCCAGAATTAATGAGAATGAAGCCTGTTGTTGCCCTGTTTCAGGGACTTACCAGTGCATGTCGGTCTAAGACATGTAAAGAGCAAATAACCAAAGAAGTGTCTCTTTGACTACAGCGCCCCCGCTCGTCATTATTTCAGTATTTTTAATCTTGTTTGGTCTCTATGGAAACTTTCATTCTTAAATCCCATTAAATTTGAAGAATCGTTTACTGTATAAACAAGGTTGGAACAGTAGTACCAAGGCAAACTGGTCCTTCAACATGTTTGCGGTATTGTCAAAATTGTGATGTCAAAAATTTCTGTATAAAAGTTGGAAACCATGGTTTTGAGGGTTGAATGTGTGGGGTGAGAGCTTAAGAAGTTACTATGATTTTTTGTGAGTGACATGTTTTCGTTTGTATGCGTATTTTGTGTGTGTGTGTTGTTGTTTCGATTCTTTTTTGTTACCTTTCTGGTGGGAGAGGGTGAAAAACAAAACCCTGATTTGTCAACTTCAATCACGCCTCTACAAAGTTGCTAATTGGAGCTTGTAAGCTTCTTTCCCACACCGTCCACCAAAAAAAAAAAAGAAAAAAAAATAGAGAAAACTGCGAACCACGGTGACAAATTTTAAAAGGGAAGTTTTAGATGGACATTTGAAATTTTTTTTAAAAAAACATCAGTCTTATCAGCACTTTCATCAATATTTTATCGTGTTCATTTCTTCTGTTGACAAGGTTTAAAGCCTAGAATTGTATTTAAACATTAAATAATTCTTTATACTCTCATAAGCTGCTTTTTGTGTCTGCTTCCCCTTTTGCTTGTATTCTTTCATTTGTAAAAAAAAATAATTCAAAAATGTAATTACCGCTACACACAAAAAAAGTATCTTTTCAGTTCACGATAATGAACTAATATAATATTAATTACTTTTTTTTTCGTTTTTCTCATTCAATTATTTTAAGTAACGACTTTTCTTTGTTTTCTGGGCATTTTGTCTAATCTTCTCAGTAGAGATTATTATGTGCTGTTTGGTTTTAGAAGGAGAGAGAATATTGCAAGTCAGACTTAACAACGGACCCTACTATAGCGCTTGAGGAGTCCTTCTTCACTTCGAAGAATTGTTCCTACTTTGACGAAAAGGTTAAATTTTGTGAAATTTAAGATTTAACTCACACATGCTTGGTTTTGATGTTTGCGTTGAAATATTTCAGGAGAAAATTAAGCTATAACAATTGGGATTTTTGCACATGGTAACAGAACATCAGGAATATTTTCAATTAAGTTGTATTAAATTATGATCTGATATTTAAATATATCCTCATTCAACAGTTTTGTTTCGCTTCGAATGATGCAATTTTCAAACCAAATTTTCAAACGTTATTTAATTATAAAGAAAGAGGTTGAGTTTACCTGTTTTTTATCTTGCAAAAAACAAAGAAAATCAAACTATACTATTGAGATATTTCAGTCTGAAAGTATGTTCAAAATTAGTACCATAAAGTTTAGCTTTTAATATCTGAGTAACAATAAATAAAACAGTGAAACCTTTGGGTAATTGGTTTCTAGTTGATGAATTAATAAAATATCATATAACGTCGACCTCATCACAAAGTGTCATATCTCAAAATTTGGTAGTTTTAAGTTAGGACCGTCAGAATATGGCATTTTGTGTATAATTTCTTGTCTCAAATCGACGTATCTCAGTAATAAGCCGTTCAAAAGTTATTAACAAAAATAGTTTATAAGAATATGAACAAGTATATGGAGATACTTTTCTTTAAATTACCCTCCTGAAAAGTATCTAAAAAAAATATTATTCTCCGAAGAATTTGTTTGGTAAATTACGCTGGCTAAAGTCTGGCGCGACGATTTTCTCTACTTTTACTATAACTGAGAAAGAAACAATTGACCTGTTAGTAGAAGTGTGCTATTTCAACACCAAGAGAGCATGTGATCTTGTTCTTCGTAACGCAGCGCAATAGTTTGAAGACATCTTGGACGTAGCACACGCCAATGGCTTGAACGTATGAGACAAAAATTTTCCACGGCGTAGTATGGAAGGTTTATCAAACAGTGTGAGTTGGTTCTTCTGCTGTTACATTTTCTCTTTCAACTCACTACAATATAAATTTCTCATCTCCGCCTTTACTAATTCTTAGCTCTGTTTTCTATGAATAGATGTGTGTCCTAATATTTGTACGAATTACACCAGTTGTAGATATTTTGTTCGTAGCACCAAAATAAGAAGAGTTACCGATGTGGGTTAGCACCAAGTCGGCGTTCCAATTCACTCCCAAGGTATTCTATCGGATTCAAATCAGGACACTGCGTAGATCAATCCATTAGTGGGAGGATGTTGTCGTCAAATTACTCTTCAACAATCCCTGCAGTATGTACGGGTGCTCATTCGTGTTGAAATGTCGTTCCAGACAGCAGAAAAGTGCTTAAACTGTCAACGTGACATTATGTCGTAACATTAACACCTCTTACACAAGTAGCACCAAAGCACCTCACAATGTTGAAAGTCCGTGAGTTCATCAGACCGTCCCATTCTGCTGTCTAGCGCTGTTTGGTGACTACTGACATCGCTGACCATGTGTTCTACGAGGTATATGGCAGTACTGTATCAGGGGGAGAACATTGTGGAAAAACCAATGGGGAAGTGAAAAGCAACAACAGGAGAAGTGAAGAAGAAGAACATAGCGGGGGAACCAATGGAGAAAGTGAAAGAAAATGAAAGGAAATGCGAAGAGGAGGAACATCGCGTGAGAACCAATGAAGAAAGTGAAAGGGAATGAAAGGAGGAGCGAAGAAGAAGAACATTGTGGAAAAACCAATGGGGAAAGTGAAAGAGAACGAGAGGTGGAGTGAAGATGTAAGAAGGACGTGTCCTGGAAAACAGAAGAAACAGTAAAAGAGGTGACGAACTCATATATGAGCATTTAGAAGCAGCAGTCTGAAGAATATAGTGTGGAAACGTTGCGTAGGATATGTGGTTTATATGAACACAAATTCTATAGCATTGACCGAGTTCAATATGCTTTGAAATTGTAAAAGGAATATTTTTAGCGAAATTTAATATGTAGGTAAGTATTTTATAACCTTACGAAAAGTACTTTGACTTGTTATAAAAATTATTTCTTTTGTCCCTGTGGGCTTTATCTTTCTCCTATTGTAGTGGTTGTCGTTACAGAAGGTGACATACGAGTAATATGACATCTTTTCACCTTGGATTTGTTGTTGAAAGTTTCTCTGTCGTTTCTAAATAACCATACGTCAGAAATTCCGAGATAGGAAAGGAGATAGTAAATCAGAAATAACAGATAGAGAGAGAAACGACCATGAGACAAAGATGAAGAAAAAAAGAGAGAAAGAGTTTGATGTTAGCAGCGCGACTACGTTAAATTAATCTAGCTATAAAGACTGGTTGCCTTGGTAACGATATGCTCTTTTTTTTCCTCCAGAAAGCAAACTGTTTGTTCCTTACACGTTTCATAAAACGTTACAAAACACAGAAACTGTTCGTAGTCTTCCGCTGGGAAACTTTGTTTAATTATTTCTTTTTCTCTCTCCTTTTTCTTTGTCTTCCTATCTTTTTCTCTTTTTTCTCTACCTTTTCGTATCTTCTTGCTCGCTTTTGCTTTCCCATTCTGCTTTCTCCACCTTTACATTTATTTCGTACTATTTCTTTCTTGCTTTATCTATCATCCTGTCTCTCACTCTTCTCTGTGTGTGTGTGAGAGAGAGAGAGACAGAGAGAGAATGTGTGTGCGTGTCTGCATGGGAGTGTGTCTGCATATGTAAGTACTAGCTGTAACATTGTCAACTCCCCCTGTATCTTGAAAACGTCTGTAAATATCAATGCAGCATTCCTAACAGTATAAGAAATAGTTTGAATATTTCTAATGCAATTTATTTGCTATTTTTTTTTAAACATTCTTTAATATTAATTAACTTCTTTCTATTCGCAGATAGCGCCCAAACTTTAATAAGTTTGTACGAGGCTTCACATTGCAAGTTTCTACAAACTTACTACAATCTTGCAGCAAACTTGCTAATTGACACATGCGAAATTTGCCAGTTGACACACGCCAAACTTGCTACAAAACCTGTCTTGTTAAATATCAAGTCTGGAGCGGAAAAAGATGTCTAAAGTCCAGCCTGGGGTTCGAACCTAGAACCTTCAGTTTTGTTTGTAGTCAGTCACTCTACCCACTACTCTATCGCGCCACTCCTAACTACCTTCTATTTTACTAGTCCTCTTATGTAACGAAGACAGTTTCTGAAGTAAAGAGGAGGAAATATTTATAGGTACGAAGAAAAGGAAGTTGTTATTTTTTTGTTGAAACGCGGCATTGTAATTTGTAATCCAGCAGGAAACATCGCTGTTAGTTTATCGCTGTAAGGAAAACTCAAGGCTAGTAGAAACTTGGTTTAAACTAGCGTACTATGTGTAAAAATTGGTAACTAGTTTGTTTTAGAATTGTCATCGACCCGAACAGTAAAGCACATATCATTATAATACTCTTCAGGTGACTCGCTTGTGAAAAGTCACGAAGCAGCCTTCTTCATATCTCTACTCTAACAGAGGATTAATAAGCTTTCCCAGTTTGAAATTGAGATCTTGGTATTTCTTTATTGCAGAAACTGTTTTCGTAGCAAAAATGCTCGTCGTTTAGCAGAAGAACCCGTGGAGTAATCGGTAGAGAGGCGGACAACAAACAAATCTGAATATCGTGAGTTCGAACCCCAGTGCAGGCTGAAATCTTTTCTCGCTACAGGCTCAATGTTGGTCTGCAAGCGTTTTTAAAGGTTTGTCGCAAGTTTCGCATGCAATGTTTGTTGCAAATTTGGCAACATTGTAGCAAGTTTGCAGCCTTGTTATGTCAAACTTGTTGCAAGTGTACTGTGCTAACTGGATTATGGCAACCTTGCTACTATGATTTCTGTTTTTTTATCTTACGAATGTGTCATCTTCTACATGATTCGTTCAAGTTTATCCTATTGTTGCATGAATCACTATCGTGGGTACTGTCCACCCATATAATCACCACATTTCGCGATATTTTAGCTCATGTATTTGTCAAAGCTTGCACTACTGAGTGGCGCGATTTTCACAAATGATTTTGTTGTGGGTATTAAATATATAAGCTACATAATGGTATTTACAAAAATTCAGATTTTTTTCTGAGGTGGCAACACTGGTTTGAGCATAGGAACATTGTTTGTGGATATGAATATGGTATTGAGTTCGTACAACGTGTAAAAGTTTCAACTCGATTCCATTAACTGTTTTGAATATGTCTTTCAAAGTACAAATCTTGCATTACTTGGACACTCTTCCATTCATTGTGCACGGTTTGATTAGAAACCAGCAGTCTCACTTTTAACGTTCCCTTCTGAGGATTTTTTGTCTTGTTACGTAGCTTCTTGATAAGAATAGCCATTCGAATATGGCATATAAAAAGAAATAAGAAACGTATTTTCTCTTGCTACGTGACAATGGGCGCATTTACGGGACTAAACGCTGAGAGAGCATTTGAATCGTATTGGTTACTACCTATAGGCAAACCAGTAAGATTCAAGTGCTTCCTCAGCGCTTAGTGCTACATTAGTCCGTTGAATGCGCCCATTTTGAAAAGAAAACTGAAAACATTCCATTATTCTTTTTAAAGAGAGGCATAAGCACTTCGATTCTACTACGAAACGCAAAGACTTCGAAATAATTTTTGAAACACTAACAACTGGGATGTTGAGGACGGCGACACCCAAAATATTTTTTCTATTCTGTAGAGTAATGTTTATGCCAAATGTTGATGCGGATATCCCCTCGCTGTGAAGCCAATTGAAAACAAAAAAAGACATTTAAAAAAGTATATGGCAACACTGAGAACTAAGGTGTTTGGAAACCGGGACAACCACAGCATGTTTGTATTGTGTCGAATAAAGTTTACACCAAATTTGGTGTTAATACGTCTAACATAATAGAAACAATTTGAAACATTGAATTTTAAAAGAAAACAGGTTTGCAACACTGCTGACTGGTGTTCTTGGAGACGAGTACACCTACAGTATTTTTCTACTGTGTCGAATAATGTTGTTGCAGATTCGTCTAACAGATTGCAAAACAGTTTGAAAATTGGAATTTAAAAGCTAAAATGTTTTGGCAACACTGACCCCTCACCACCAATCAAGACGGTTTCAGCGGCTCTGAGCTAGTCTAGCCAAGTCCATTCTAACAACGCCTTAACCATCTCTTAACAACTTGTGGTTCATAACATATATACGTATATTTTTCTTTACACGGACGGACGAAAAAACAAAACGGAAATAGCTGTCCCTTATTGTTAGCTATGCTTTTAATGGGCCTAAGACTGCTTTAGTATTAAATAAGAGGGTATATTTTTCTCAGCGAGTTTTAATATTTCTCTGAAACAGTGACACAATTTATACTAATATAAGATACAGGGACCTGATAATTGAAATTAAGTTTCTCTGATCAATGTTCCCCCAGAACATTAGTATTTCCATCTACTGGCGTCTCTTCAAAACACTCTTTATGCATCTTCATACACATACAACTAGCGCAATCTGTCGGATTTAACACGTATTCCAACGAACACAGCGAATATGCTAGATTATTCATAGCTTATTCGTTATCTTTCAATGAAAGAAGAGAAAAATTAAACCATTTTTTCTAAATAACCTGAAACTTTCTGAGACACATATCCGCTTTCTCTCTATACTGTCTTGTAGCAGAATCATTATCATTTGAAATGTCTGATCAAGCAAAGTCTTCGTCAAACTGTTTCTATTTTTTTTTATTTCATAGCTGAACAAAAATATCATCATTTAATGAATCCTAGTTTAATATTGCAGTTTGAAAGTCTCAGCCTATATTTTTCAAACATTTCAGGTAACATTAGACATTAATATTCAAAGAAAGGTCTTTTCGGATTTTGGTTGGGATTTCTTGTTAAGAAAATAAGTAAATAAAAATTTAATTCGGGGTGTATTGTTGCTTCAAAGCTCTCTAGCAGCTTCTCAGACGCAAACGCAGAACATTTTGAGTCTCACTTAACGTTAAAGCAACACAAGGGACAATTCAATAACAAGCAGGGCTTACCAGCAGAGTAGAAAACCTAGCAACCGTACATCTAAGGAACTGCATAACACCCAGCCTCTGCGGTGTAATGTTTACGGTCGTAAATTTCTGATCAGTACTAGCGAGACACGAATGTGGATTCCACTGCCGGCTATCCTGATCGTGATTTTCCTGAGTTTTGTCCCCAGTTTCACCACCCGAATGCCGGAATAATACTTAGAGAAAGGTCTATTACAATCAACCTTCTTCTCTAACTGATTGTATTCAGTAACAACAACATGGCTTTACGTATTGAGCTACTGTTATGACCATCAAATTAAGGTTTGAGTTTCTGAAAGGTACAAAATAGATTAACAAAGAGGTGAACAATTTGGCAGTTGAAACTAAGCTGATATCGGTTACTTAAAGATGTGCTAATTAGATTTGCGAGCTCAATTTATGATTTTGCTGGTCTTTGGTTATTTTTAGCTCAGGCCATATAACACACGTCTTATAATGTAATAAGAACATTTTCTTAAGATTACTCGATAAGATTACGAGATGGCGATTTTCTTAGGCCGTCATGTATGTCAAGAAGTATTATAAAATTAAAACTTTATCCTATTATGCGTAAACCATCCTTGAGAACTATCAAACAAATCGATTTTTTTCTTCAAACCAATTCACAATGAAAAATAGAAATCAAAAATTGGTCAAACTTTTTCATCTCTTGGGCTATTCTTAAGTTTTCGCTATTATCCACAGTTCGATAATTGCTTCAAAGTCAATTGAAAGTTATGTAGTATTCTTATATAATGTATATAACCTCTAGAAATTTTTATTTCGAAAAAGGAGGAGAAAGATGATAAAGTTTTTCTAACATCTTTTTTATTTGTGGAAAAAAATTATATTCAGTTATCATCTTCCAATCTCGTTAAAAAAGTTTTTCAAAACTTCATAAAATTGCTCATGGCAAAATCATATAGGTCTCAGTAGAGTGAGTTAGCTTTCAAAGATCTTCTGTAAAGTTAAAATCTTTAGTGATAAGCTACGTAGCGAGTTACGTTGAAGTATTGTATACTGGCGCAAGAGAGAAAGAGAGAGAGAGAGAGAACCTGCTGTGAGGTTCGAAGCAGGTACGTTCTTCACTCGTCATTGGTAGCTTGTCGCCTTATCCTTTCATCCATTTTTTTAATTACCAAAATATGATCCAGGAAACACAATAATAATACTTCCGAACATTTTCAAATACAGGTTCATTAAAGAATATAGTAGTATAATCATACGTTCTTTATCACATATCAGAGACGCAGAAATGTGAGAATATCTAACATTAACTCTTTGCGATATTTCTGTCAAAAATAATACACTTTTAATATAGAAGTACTGAAACACTGTTGACGTCACAGAATTTGCATGTATGAAAAACAAAAATTTCAAAACAGGATACAGAATCAGTAGCTATTGCTATGCTACAAGCAAAATACTGACATATATTTATATTTTACGTTCAGGATAGAAAAGATTGTGTAAAGAATATCATCATGTTTATGATGATATCGAGTGTACACAGGTAAACACCATAATCTTGATCAGCGACTTACTGGTGTGTGAATTTTTATACATTGTCCCCAAGAGCATCGTACTGTGATATACAAACATCAACTGTAGTACTTAACAAATATGAGGAGCATCTAGAAGCAGCAGTAGTACACAAACTTTAAAAATACTGCAAAGTTCTCTTCTTGAAGAGTCTACCTCAATTATTCAAATGGAGAGTCATGGCATGTCTTTTCAAACTATATTTTCGACTGAATTTTGATGAACATTTTTGACATTGGAATGGTTGTTCTCCTGTGTGCGTCATTATATGTCTCTTGAGATCAACTGAGGAACAGAAACCTTTGGAACACAAACTACAAAAAAACTTCTTTTGACGACGAATCTTTGCAACATTATTACCCACAGAAACTCCTCTGGTTGAACATGTAGCAGAGCTAGTCTTCGACGTCCCAGGAACACCAACTGGATTAGATTGAGCAAAGCTGCCACCGCTGGTAGGAGATCTTGGTACAAGAGAAGCACTGCTTTTACTTGGTGTAACAGGTTGAGTCTCATTATCAGATTCATCGGAAATAGTGATCACCTCTTCGCAATCGTCTTGGTCCATACTGGATGTCTGTGAATTTATCGTGGTATCATGAGCAGATGAAAAGTTAGTTTCGACAAAATCACCAGCACCAGAATATTCACCAACAGCAGCGCTACTTTGGCTTTCGTATTCATTACCACCAGTTTCAGTCTTAACGGGAACAGTATTGTCCACACGATCAGGTAAAAAGAATATGTCATCCCTATCACCACTAGAACTTCCTTGTGACGCATTCTGCAAATCCGTCTTCACTATGGTTTTTGAACTGTTATCTTGTGCAAAATATGCTCGGTTGTTATCACCTCTTTGGACGGTATTATTATCATTACTAATAGTCGGCACACTACTCTGCTGGAAATAGTCAGAGTTTGTTTGCACCATACCCGCATCACAGGGAACAGATTCCGAATTTGGTAGAACATTCACGAATCCTTGGTGTTCATTCTCCCCTTTCACAAATACTGAATCAAGATTGCATCGTGCACTACGACCCATCTTCCTTGGGGTCTTCTCTCTTTCTGTATTCTCTCTTGTTGATGCATTCGACATTGAGACGCCTTTGGGAGAGACAAGCTTAATCAAGAAACTTTCAGATTTGTGGCATGTCTCACGAAACTCATGGAAACTCTCCAACTTCTTTGCACATGTTAGGCAGATATAATTTGGAATATCATCATCTTCAGAGACTGACAAGCAACTTAGTGTCTTCTGGGAAATATATTTTCCAAGATTTTCTTCGTCAAATATATTTACTTTCAAATTACCACATAAACTCTGCAAACAGAAACGACAAATTGTTTCTAAATCTATAGAACCAATTAGATGTCTGCCTTTCATTGTATTATTTCTCAAAATATTTGCACGTAAATTCGTAAAGAATCACTTCCCACCGAAACCACACCACATCACAATGATCACCTTTGACATAGTATAAAGTTCACGCATTGTTTTCTCTGCAGAAATTTTTAGATTGATTTCCGTCATCCTATGTAGATATAGCAACGATAAAATGATTGTTGAAATATAAAGTACCAATAATAGAACTTTTGTCAATTAATATTGTAATCACAACAATACCATAATCCATGCAACTGGTTATTTAACTTTCATTTATTTTTTTACAATAGTTCCTTACTGAACGAACTTAGATTGTGACCAATGATGTCCTCCATGGATCCACCTTGAGAATCACTACTCTTTTACAGTGTTTGTAGTAACATGTAGTCTAGAACGCAGTGCCACAAATGCAGAACGTCGTTTCACCATCATGTAAGAATAAGAATAAAGAATACTTACTTTCCTTCTTTCTTTGTTATGTGCATTTTTCCTTCTTTAACACTTTGACCACTATTACATTTGTATTTAGTGGCGGTCTTAGGTACGGGCAAACCGGGCAACTGCCCAGGGTCCCGCGCCCAGAGAGGCCCCGCGCTGCTGAAAATTTAGTAATTTTGCCTGCGTGAGTGTCTGAAGTCACCTAAAATACTGCAGTTGTAGTTCTTTATCATATACAAATAAATGACCAACCGTAGTGTTTGTTTACCGTGTTTTGTTTATTTTCAATTTGAAATGTGTTCATTACAGTTGATTGAGTAGATGCAACGTTTTAAGAGTTCTCAGATTTGTTTTATGTGTGTGTCGAAATAAGTGCATGGTAAAAAAAAACGGGCTGTATGAAATCTACTCAAACCAAGAATATTGCACTGAGAATAATAGCCATGATTCCCGTTACTGCTGCGTCTGTCGAGAGGAGCCTAAGCTGAAGCTCATGAAGACCTATTTAAGGAACACCATGACTCAAGACCGGACGTCTGCTCTCGCTTGTCTATCTATAGAAAACGACGTTGCATCAACTTTAAATTATAGCGATTTGATTGAAGATTTTAGCAAAAAACGAAGTCTCAGAATGAGCCTTTAAGTACTACAAAAAATACTTGCCTTACTATTGAAAAGCTATACTTGTTTATTTAATTAAAGGTAATTTCTCGGATTCCTAATTATACGATATTGTATTTTATTACATCGTCTTTATTTCTTGTAAATCAATACCTCCATTCCCGATATAAAAGTTCTTTTGGATCATATTCACCCAAGGGCAGGCTTTACGTTATTTTTTTTCACACAAATTCACACACGCACACACACACACACACACACACGCTCATTCACATCTACGTCTACAGAGTGTTTCTAAACATTGTTACAATCTTTCACGTTAAAAAAGTTGTCACAAAGAGAAACAAAAACATTTTTTTAGTAAACATTTTTCGAGAAAGCAATAGTTTTTTTTTACAAAATAAGTGAAGGTTGAAATGCGTGAAGTTTGTAGTAGAAGTAGTAGTAGTTGTTGTTGTTATTGTTGTGTTGAAAATTCTGGCACGAGATGAGCAAAAAAATGTTGTTGTTTTTTTAATTTCTCTCCCGATGTAAAATGAAAGAATACATACATCAAAGCAACACATTATGAACGATTAGCACATTATGTGTACTAATGTTGAAGTATGTCATCGCTAGCACTATTTTAAAAAAATCAAAGGTATTCCTAGAAAACATTGGGAACTATGACTGCCTGGAAATTTCCAGTAACTTGGCTAATTAAAACCATCCACCTTTATGAGTTTTCAAAATATAAATAAAAATAGAACCCTGAAGAGAAATTTGAGCACGGGTTATTCGGATAGAAGTCTGACTGAACTAAATTGCCAGTGATAAGAAAGTTTATATCGTGATAAATTTTACGAGTTCTCTCGCGGAAAGTCCGTTCCCTTTCGAAGCTACCACGAGGTCTGTGAATTAGCACTTTAACCTTCATGGCATGACATCTATTTTCAATCTGTGCCATGTCTAACTCTCTGTAACAAAGATCAGTTATTGGCAGAAATCTAAGATAAACTTTGTGTTGTAATTTACGGGTACGTTAATATTAAGTAAAATCCATGCAAAGTGCTTTAGTTTTTATTTTCTGTATGCCATTCTGTGCACAAGGATCTGTAATATTTTTTCAAGGGCAGAAAAATTTAAAACTTCATCAGTGTTTTAGCACAGACCTTACGGCATTTTGGTCAATTTTAAACCTGTCAGTCTTATCTAAATCTATAAAAAAAATGATGAATTTTCTCCAAGACTTTCGGAAGTGAACGCCACTTCTTCAAACAAGCATGAGCATGCCTGGATATGTACGAAATGTAGATTTTTGTATTCACAAGATGTCAAAAGTAAGAAAATAATGGTGTTTTTATTTATCCCATAATTCCAACCTCCTCACGAATCTTTCTGCCGAATTTCATCTTTCAAATCCAAACGGAAGAACATTTTCGATGTGGTGTCGGGTATTATTGGGGTACATAACGAGAGAATTGCTTTTTTTTTCTTTAATTCCAACCTATCCACTAATCCTCTTGCCTAGTTTCAGGTTTCTAGCTCAAACTTGAAACGCATTTTCGATTCCTGGGGATTGTGGGTGGGTGTTGTTTCGATGCTTAACAAGATAATTGAAGACGTGATTCGGAAAAGGGACCAAGTCCACATTTTTCTGATTGTGATATTTGTGCTGATTCTGGTGCTTTACACAGCTGCTGATATCTGTGCCAAAAAGAGGTTCCCACCTTGTACTACTTCCACATGAAAATGTATCATTAAATCAATGTGATTTGGCAAGGCGTTTCAAATCCCACATTTGTGACGTTTGTCCGAAAGTCCTAGATTTGTGATGTGCTTAAACTATAGCTGCCTGTTCAGTCCATACAATATAAATTAAATGAGCCAAGGACAATGAGCCAACTAATTCATGAAACTGACTCTATAGAATGCTGAGAACTGAATTTTGGATTTTACTTCTGGCTTTCAAGCATCTATGACTCAGGCCGGGAAAGGGTAGGAAAAAGATGGGAAAGAAGTCGGTCAGGGCATAAGTTCAACGTACCATCACTGCATTTGCCTGGTGTGACTGAGAAACCCCTGGGAAAAACTCAGTTCGGGTGGTCGGCCGCTGATATCGAATCCAGGACCTTTCGAATTCTATGAAAACGCTTTTCCAACTGAGCTACGGTCGGTTTTTGAGATTCACTATTACGTCAGCCAAGCGATGTTATAAAAGTCATGACGTTTATTAAATTCAAAATGCAATTTAATTGAATTTTACAGAGTTCCAGCTTTCTAAGAGTGCACAAACACTACGTGTGATCTTAGAAGTACGTAGAGATATTGTGATCAATGATTTGTGTTGGGTACTGCTAGATTTCACTGCTGTCTCTTAGTTTTGAGTGGTTACATTACAGGTTATACCAGCCATGGTAATTTTTTTTGCATTTTTATTCTACAATCCTGGTGTGTTCAAGAGAGACAAAGTTGAAATTTAAATCGGCAGTTGTGATTCGGAGAAGGGTCAAAAAAATAATTTTCAACAATTAATTTTACAACATGTGTGTAGTACAATTTGCAAAATTCTCTTCAGCTCTGTTGAGAACACAATGACATTTATTCAATAGAAAAGTAATTTTTCTGCTAACTTCCACGGTATGGACTTGGCCCCTTTTCCGAATCACGTCTACAATTGCATTTGTTGTACTTTGTTTCTCCCTAATTCCAATCTGCACATAATCTTCATGCCTAATTTCTTCTTTCTAGCCTAGAGGATATGCATTTTTCAATATCCGGTGCGATTGGGATGGTTTTTAATTTTATGTAAGGCCTTTAGACAACTTTGGCTCAGACCGCATGCATGATGATGGGGGAATTGGTTGAATGAAGAAAGTGGGAGCGAACGGGAGAACACCGAGAAAACCCACACACACGGTGTTTGTCCATCACAAAGCTCACATGGCACGAGCCGGGATCGGACCAAGAACCTTACACACTAGAGGTGAGCCACTAAGCCACTCGCGGCTTGAGATTGAGGTGTTATTCGCGTACTTAATCGATTGTATTTTAAATTTTCCTGTAATTCCAAGGTAACCACGAATCTCTATGCTGAGTTTCAACTTCCTAATCGAACGGGAAGTCATTTAAATACCGCTCGAAACACAAACAGAAACATCAAGAATTTTATTTAGAGTATAGAGATATCTGCGCACAACAAATAGCAATCGTCAGCAAGTCTTTTTTTTTTAACACAATTCCCCGTCTCCTCATTTACTTGTTCTGTTGTAAAACATGTTGAAAACATACATTAAACTGACAGTCTGTTGCCTTGTTGCTAATAGCCTGGATGACATTCTATCTACATGTTCCCACCTGTTGACCACTCGGTCGCCAGGGGGATTGGCTTGGAAAACTCACACCCGAGCGCTCACACACATTCTGTCTCCTACACACCCACTCATCCCCCCCACACAGATACACATACGTGTAGAAATTGTATATGAAATGATCTTGCAGTCAACCGAAACCTATTTCAAATATATATTCAGGTTCCCATTTACACTCCCCCACAGACAAACTCACATTCTCTCTCTCTCTCTCTCTCTCTCTCTCTCTATCACACACAGGCATACCGAAAACCTTTTATGACAATTAGTGATCCTGTGTAGAAAAGCAAGATGGGAAATGTTGATATTTTTAATGCATTTTTATTATTACGATGTTTATTGTTATAATGACCTACAATGTTTGGTAACTGAACCACTATGTTCAATCATTTTTGGCGGGATCACACGCCCAGAAAGCGAGCGCGCTAGCCTCTTGACTACCAAGTTTATTTCTTTCAGTTGGATTCGAGGATGTCCTGAAAACTAACTTATTCTATGGCTTACGAAACTCGGAAATTCATCGCAGCAGTAATCAACGTTCGCTATTAGATTATACCTTCGGCAAAATCAAGCAAGATTTCGTCACGTACCTTCTAATATTGTCTTTCCAATGACATCTCGGTCTTCCCAACGGCATCTTTCTCTCCGGCTTACCAACCACGATTTTTTTTTTCATCTCGGCTATATGACCTGCCCATCGTAGCCATTCTGATTTCATTATTCTTTTGATGGTGAAACATACAGTCTGTGTGGAGTTCTTCATTATGCTGTCTCCTCCATTCTCCAGACATCTCGTCCCGTTTCGGCCCGTATCTCTTTCTCAAAACCTTATTTTTCAAACAAATGTAATTTATGTTCATCTGCTGGGGTCATACCCCAACTTTCGCAATCAGAACGCATTACCGACTAAATAATCGTTCTATATATTTTTAATTTTATCTTAATTGATATTAATCCGGGAGGAGTTTCTGGACTTGGATAGAAACATGCGTTTCGTGATGCTCAGCGATCCTTGGGCTAATTCGACTGGAGTAGAAATTGTAAAAGTCTGCCTAAGGGGAGGGAGAAAATTGTGACTTCTATTAGTGATACCCATACACATAAAATATTGCTTGACGTAAAATAAAGATGAAAAAATGTGGTCAGCAGAAGTGAAATGCAATTTTAAAAGTTCACACTCGGAAAGATGATTAGAAAAATATTATAAAAAGATTACGAGAAGTTGTTCCCTTCTTCCGAACTAAAAAATAAGAAAAAAAAAAGAGAGAAAAACAGACTCTGCCAGCATGTGATGTGCGAAGAATCAAGCAGTGAGGCGTAAGAGCATAAACACGTCTATTATTGGAGCAATATCTCAATGACTATGTTGACATTCACATGCAGTGTAGCTGTGGAACACACACACACATGTATATACACACACAGGGAGACGCCATTAAAGCAAAAAAATGGGAAAGGAGATAAAAATACAGAAAGATAAAAGAAAAACGAGAAAAAAATGCTTCTTTAAATAGTTCCCTGCTGACGCAGTGCAAACGTCAATGTGACGTCGAACATTTATCCTGTTGCTTAGGCAAAAGGGGAGACGTGAGAAGAATGACAGACAGCTGAACTCAAAGAGGTAGCTGTTACTGCTACTAGGAGATAAACCAAACCTCCAGTCGCCGCCGCCGGAACTAACGCCATGTTCCATTTTGACAACAAGACTCTCTCTCTCTCTCTCTCCCTCACACAAACACATGTGGGCACATATATCACTTCCTCTCAGACACACACACAGAAGCAACATGTACTTAAAACGCAGCTTAAGGTTGAGCTATCAGTTGGAGACATAATGTTGTCGGTAACAAGAAAATATTGCTCTTTGACCCGAAATTTATTTTCTGTATAGGCATAATCACTATAAAAAAAACCTTCAGGGTAAAGACAAGAGTGACGCAAGAATTCTACTCACAAAAGAAGTGATATCCATTTTGCGAGTTACTTTCTTTGTGTCACTATGACGGACGTGTCTCCTTTGTAATAAAATTAGAAGATTTAGTATCCATCCGCCATGGCGACCGAAAGAAAGTAACTCGCAAAATGGATATCACTTCTTTTGTGAGTAGAATTCTTGCGTCACTCTTGTCTTTACCCCCCGAGGGTTTTTTTTATACTGACATCACTTATTTTGTAAGGCTGCATATTTAAAAAAAAGTGCATAGTCTTCATACAAAAGGCCGATTTTGGGCCGTATCTCGAAAATAGTAACTCCTACCAACAAAATAAGCTTCGATTTGAGGCCCGCAATTGGCCCCCAAAATCCCCGGTACCAACTACTTTGGGCTAAAGCAAAAAGACAAACAAAATGACGGAGGCTATTTTCTATCAATTGTAAAAAAATTCTGTGATTAGGCTAAAAAGGTCATAACTTTTGAACTCCTTCACCGATTTTGACGTGTGATACACCGTTTGAAAGGTACTGAAGCGTAGATTAAGATTCCGCAAGCTTTGGCTGCCTATATGGTCTGTGGTAAGTGCTATCACCAGGGGAAATCCTACCGATTCATTGTTTTTCTGAGTATTAGAATGGCAACGAGCTTTCAAATGTAACTTCAAGCATCAAAATTGGGCTTATAGTTTGCTAGATCCGAAATTAGCTGTATATATGTGAGTGCCGCTAACAGACTCGACTGCCGTTCTTTGTGATAGCAGTAGAAAGTAATGTGATTCGAAGAAAGACGCTTTTAGCCTTTCCATGCATTTATACAACATATATAATCTATATATAAATATGTCAAGAAATGCCTCGCGCAATACTTCAGAGCGGTTGAACCAATTACAGTCATTTTTCTCATGACGCCAGAGGGAATTTTCTCAAATAAATTTGGAATCTTCTTCTTCTTCTTTCTCTCCGTCTATTCCTACTTACGTGGGTTCGACGTTTCTGATGAGTCTTCTCCACAAAGCTCTGTCCTGAACTTCTTCCTCTGACAAACCTTTCTCCCCGAGATCCTTCTTAACCCTATCCATCCATTTCCTCCTTGGCCTCCCTCTACCTCTCTTGCCCTCCACTTCCATTGCCATCACTCTTCTGACTACACAGTCATTTGTTCTCCTCATTAGATGTCCCTACTACTGCAATTTTCTTTCTTGTATCTTCTTAGATATCTCTACAACTTTGGTTATACCTCTTACTCTCACATTTCTCACTCTGTTTCTTCTTGTTATCCCACACATCCACCGTAGTAGTTTCATTTCTTTGACATCTAATCTCTTTTCTTGTGTTTTCTTTATTGGCCGTGTTTCTGTTCCGTACACCATTACTGGTCTAACCACTGTTTTGTAAATCATCCCTTTGTTCTTCACCGAGATTCTGAGGTCGCTGAGAACGCCACTTACTTTCTTCCAATTTCGACATCCCTCTCGCATTCTGTATGTTATTTCAGAATACAAATCGCCATTCCCAGTAACAATTGAGCCTAAATATTTAAAACTTTTCACTTTATTCAATCGTTCTTCTTGCAACATCACATCTGCATTTCCTTCTCCGTTAAACTCAAGATTCGCAGTTTTCTTTCTACTAATCTTCAGGACTCTATCCTCCAGAGACTTCCTCCAACTTTCTACTTTCCTTTCAAGTTCTGCCCTATTAGTATTACATAGTGCAATATCATCGGAAAACATCATACACCAGGGGGCTTCATCTCTCACATCCTGAGTTATAACGTCTATGACTACGTTGAGGAGGTACGGGCTTAAGGATGAACCCTGGTGTAATCCAACCATAAAAGGAATTTGGCGTGTCAATCCCACACTGCTTCTTACCTGAGTTCTAGCTCCTGTATACATATCTTGAATTATCCTTACATATTTCTCTGGCACTCTTTTCTCCCTCAAGCATCTACATACTTCCTGACGTGGTACTCTGTCGTAGGTCTTCTCCAAATCAATAAAAACCATAGGGCTCCGACTAGTGGTCACAACTGCTCGAGTCGAGTCGAGTCGGTGCTCACTTTGTGCTCGAGTCGAGTCGAGTCGGTGCTCACTTTGTCCTCGAGTCGAGTCAAGTCGGCGCTCAGTAACTGCTCGCGCCGGTACTCAGAACTCCTCGAGTCGAATCGAGTCGGAGCCCACTATATGCTCGAGTAGAGCCGAGTCGGCGCTCACTATGTGCTCGAGTCGAGCCGAGTCGCTGGTCAGAGAGACTTACACTGTGACTCGGTTACAGTGAGTCGAGCTCGAGCTTTAGACTCGCCGCTCGAGCCGAGCGGATTGACATAACAGTCAGAAAAGGAGTAAGTGGACGATGTCATAGTAATGCAAAGTTATCTACCTTATAATTTATACACAGCTATCTCGGTCTTCAACTTGTTCAGTTATTAGAGAAAACTTAGAACAACAAATTATGTTGCCAAGAAGATCAATAAACTAACTTCACATCGACTATCATTCTTTCTACTATCATTGTTTCTAAAGTTAGTAGGAAAGAGAAAACAAATAGTGAAACTAAATTAACATAAAAAGTAATAAAAAACTTTTAAAGACATTCTTATCTTAATCAATTCGTACTAAAAAGGAAAAAAATAATTTTGTTTATGCATGCCTAAAAAGAAAAGCATATGCGCTCTCTCATATACTGTCGTTTTATAAATTCTTGAAATGACGCCCCCCATTCTTTTCTTTTTAGTCATGCATAAACAATTTTTTTTTCCTTTTTAGTACAAACTGATTAAGAAAAGAATGTCTTTAAAAAGTTTTTTTTAGTTATTTCAATGTCGACTCGCTCGATTCGAGTCGAGTCGGTGCTCAGTACCTACTCGAGTCGAGTCGAGTCAGTGGTCACAACTGATCGAATCGACTCGAGTCGGCGCTCACTATGTGCTCGAGTCGAGTCGAGTCAGCGCTCACTATGTGCTCGAGTCGAGTCGGCGATCAGTAGCTGCTCGAGTCGAGTCGAGTCGGTACTCAGAACTCTTCGAGTCGAGTCGAGTCGGTACTTAGAACTGCTCGAGTCGTTGCTCAGAGAGACTCACGCTGCGACTAGGTTACAGTGAGTCGAGCTCGAGCGACGACTCAACTCGAGCGTTAGACTCGCCGCTTGAGCCGAGCGGATTGGCATCCCTAGTGCAAAGGCAGAGACCCTAGCCTTACAGAAGGTACCATCCCGGCATTCACCTGTTGAGACTAAGGAAAACCTCAGTCAGGATGGCCGGACGGAGCAGGGTTCGTACGCTCGACATACCCAATGCCGCTTGGTTGGCAGATTGTGTACTTGTGTAAAATTGTGTACTTTCTCTATGACCTCATCCCTAATTCTTACGTTTTTATTTCCTTCATTTCCTGTGTTTCAGCTTGTTACCATGAATTTTGTTTTATCTACGTTTACCTGTAGACCTATCTCATCGCAAGCTTCTACTAAGGCATCGGTGTTGTTTTGTAGTGCATCTATATCGTCCCCTATTAAATCTACATCATCCGCGTACATGAACAGTTGATCCAAACCATTCAATGATAGACCTTTTTGTCCCCTTTAATTTTTTTAATCGCATATTCTAACGCAAAGTTAAACAGTAGTGGGGAAAGGCATTACCTTGTTTCAATCCGTTGCGAATCTTGAAATTATTTGACATATTATTACCTATCCGTACTCTGCTTATGGGGTCGCTGAGATAAATCTTCACTAGTTGAACCAATTTTATCGGAATTCCAAATCGTATCAGGATACTGTATAACATTTCCCTTTTCATAGAATCGCATGCTTTCTTAACATCAATGAAAAGCTGGTGAACAGTCCCATTGTATTCTCATTTCTTCTCCAAAATTTGTCTCTAAGCTAAAATCTGGTCCAACGTGAATGTATTTCTTCTAAATCCACATTGGTGATCTCCAACTTTTTCATCTACGTATACATTTAGGCGTGTTAACAGAATATTACTTAATACCTTGTAACAGGTTGGGAGTAACGAGATTCTGCGGTAATTATTACAGTCCGATTTAAGTAAATCGAAACTATTATTGAGGTTTTCCATTCCTTTGGGAGCTCCTCCTTTCTCCATATAGCACTTATCAATTTATGTAGTTCCTTGATTAGTGCCGTTCCTCCTGCTTCAATTAATTCGGCTGGAATATTGTCTATTCCTGGTGATTTGAAGTTTTTCAATTTCTTTACCGACATATCGATCTCGCTAGGTTCGGGAATCCACGGTTCTGCGGTATAGATTTCAAATTCCTCTGTTTGTTCCCCGTTGTGTACATTAAGAAGTTTGTCGAAATAACTTTTCCACACATCGACAATTTTAGTCGGATCCGCCTGAAGATCTCCACGTTCATTTCTAATCATTCCTAACCTCGGCTGGTAACCTTTCCTTAACGAGTTTACCCCTTTGTATACATCTCGTATGTTATTTGTCTTCCCGCTTCCCTCTATCTCCTGAATCTTCTGCATCAGATATTCTCGTTTTTTGTTTCTGAACTCGAGTGTGGCGTTTCGTTTCTCGTTACTGTAGTTGTTGGTATTTGCTTCGCTTTTATTACTGAGCCATCGTTGCCTGGCTTGTTTTCATATTTCATGAATCTTAAGGCATTCTTCATCAAACTAAGGTTTGTTTTTCTATTGTTTCTTATCACCTACACGTTCCTTCGCTGCGCTCTTAATTGTTTCACGAATTGCCTCCCACATCTTATTTGCATCAATTTCATTAGTACGAGATCATCATTATTATTACTCGAGTCAGCTAGGATTTCGAACCTATTTGAGAATTCGAGTTGGTAATCTGCTTTTATGCTCGGATTATTTAATCGTTTATCTTGGAATTTCAGTTGTTTTGACCCCTTGCTTTCTCTGTTCGCGATGCATAACTTTTCCCTGACTTTTGTAATCATTAATGGATGGTCGGTGTCACCTTCCGCTCCTCTGTACGACCTAATATCCATTATGTTGGTGTGTCTTCGTCTATCTACTAATACGTGATCGATCTGTCTGAGAATTTTACCGTCCGGAGATACCCTTGTGTATTTGTGTATGTCTTTGTGTTCAAAGTACGTGCTATTTGCCAGTAGGTTTTTCGAAATCGCGAAAGTTATCAGTCTTTCTCCATTGTTATTGGTCTTTTCGTGAAGGCTGTATTTGCTTATAGTAGGTCTATATTTTTCTTCTCTCCCTACCTTTGCAGTGAAATCACCCAACACAATTTTGGAATTATACTTCGGAATTCGGTCAAACAGCCTTTCTAGCTCATTGTAGATTATATCTTTGTCGTTATCAGTAGCCACCTCGGTCGGAGCATAGACGTTTAATATAACCGTGTTGCCACATCGAGTACGTATCGAATGCCGTTGCAAAGTCTATTACTCTTTCTCCTTCTTCGTTTCTATCTCCCACACCCCAGCTACCGTGGATCCTCTCAATGCTTTTTCTGCTTCTGCCTACATGTCCATTCAAGTCGCCGCCCACAATTACTCTTTTCGCTGAGGGTACGCTGCGAAGTTCATGGTCCAATTGCTCCCAGAATTCCATCTTTTCTTCTTCCTCGAAGCCCACTTGCGGAGCATACGCACACAATTCATTGATAATTTCACCCATGCATATCCTGATACTCATCATTCTGTCGTTCCTTGTATTTACACTTACTACACTATCTTTCAGATCTCTTGAAAGAACAATTCCTACGCCATTCCTTTCATGTTCATTTGCTCCACTATACAACAACTTGTAGCCGCCTCCTAGCTCTCTTGCCTTATTTCCTTTCCATCTTGTCTCTTGCGCGCACAGGATCCCCAACTTTCTTCTTTCCATCAAGTCTGCTACCTCTCTTCCTCTTCCACTTATCGTCCCAACATTTAGTAAACCTACGTGGACTAGCTTCTTTAACCGAGCCCGTCCTCGACTCGGTAGCCCTCGCTCATTTCTCACAGAAGCCGGGTGAAGCCTCTGCGCGTCGCCTACGGGGTACGTCCTAGCATTTTCCGACGCTTCATTAAGACGACCCGTCGTACATGGTTTTGGCACAGCTTTTAGGACCGGATGCCCTTCCTGACGTCAACCCTCTTCATTTTTCCGGGCTTGGGACCGGCACCAAGTTGGGCTGGATCCCCCCCCCCTCCCAGTAGCTGAGTTCTAAAATAAATTTGGAATATTAATTAAAATATTTTCCCATTTAATTAATTAATTAACACATGTGTTGACAAAACTTCACAGGTGAACTCTTCACATCGAAACAAGGGGGAACAGTTTATGAAAAACATTGCTCCAATTCCGCTTTATTTTGGAGATACAGAGTTTCCAACTTAGAGCACACAATCTACCCCTCAGAAAGTAAAAAAAAAAAAAAATTGTTCGCGATAAATCATTAAATATTCATTAAAGGAACCTTTTGTTTTTCGGAGTGGATATTGAAAGTAAAATGTAACGTTATCGGATCATCAGTGTTACCAATCTTGTACAAATTTTATCAATTAACTCTATTTCATAGAGTCTATTTTATTACAGTATGGCCGGGAATAAAATATATAGGAAAGTTGGCAACACTGTACACCGTTGGTGGTGTTAAGAAAGTAGATCAGTTGAGTGCAAGTATGAGCAGTGTTGTCAGGTGTAGGGCAAAAAAAAAGGTGAAAGAGAAAAAAATATAAATCGGGAAATTTTGTTGAATCTTTTTGGCACATTGTTTTAACAAAAATCCATAAAGGTTTTATAGAAAACTTAGAATTTGGGAAATTTTTACAAAAATGGGGAAATTTTTCGGCATTTTGAGGGAAATGTTACGACAAGAACCTAACAACACTGAGTGTGAGTTTGGTTCTTGCAAAAACACAGGTGTAGTGAAAGGCGATCCGTAAAGGCCTCGAATATTCATGAGTAGGTGTTTATTGTGAAGCATTTCTTCCGCTCATACGGAAGTGATTGAAATGGTGAACGGAGCGCGAAATGGTGAACGGAGTGTACAGTGGTGTTGCCAGTTGCAAAATTCCGTTAAAGGAAGCCAGGACTGTGTCAGCTGAAAGGCCGCTCGGGAAGAAAGCTGTCAGACATCTGTGTTTTAACACAAAATGATCTCAGTAAGATGGAGCCAGTGCACACACACACACTTCTGCAATATGACTTTCATGACCGCATAATCTCGATCCATGTCCTGTCTACTCACCTGATCTCAACCCTCATGATGTTTAGTTGAGGTATATACTGAAAGAAACGTGTTTACCGTGATCCTCTGCCTAGTAATTCTGAACAAATCAAACTGAATTTCATTCAAGTGTTATACGTAGTTATGAAAAATGTTTGCTGTTGGACGGAACGCACTTGGAATATTTGTGATGAATATGTTGTGTGATGCCTTTTCTATTTCTGATCATATGTTGTATTGTACTGTTTGACCGTTTGTCTCTGTAACACTGAGCATTAAAATTTAATTCAAATTCCGTACTTCAGTACATGTTCTGCGTTTCAGTAGACTTTGTTTCCAGCCATACTGTAGAAAACCTAGTGAAAAACAAAGTTTGTATGGAGATTCATTATATGACAATGAAGAAAATTGTCTCTTTACATATGTCCACTGAGATGAGCGGATCCCCAGTTGGCAACACTACACTCTGTGCTTCACACGAGAAGTTTATCATCACTCAGGGATATCAAATATCAAATAAACTGATATAGAACCAATTGACAAAATTTACACGAAGTTGGCAATCCTGACAACACGGTAACGTGATATTTTGCCTCCCAATATTCACCATAAAAAAACACTCAAGAATATTTTTTTCCTTGAATGCGCTTTTTAAAGATTTATCGCAAAATTATTATTTATCTTTACCCTTATTAGTAGTAGATTGTATGCTCTAAGTTGGAAACGCTGGATCTCGAAATGGCTCGGAATTGAACCCGCTTATCGTTTAGTTGATAGAGTTCGCTTCACTTTCCGAAAGTCCTGGGTTCGTTCTTAGTCACCAACTATTCTGATTGAAGTTCTGTCAGAAATTCTCCTCAGCCACTGCACGTTAATAGCAGGAAAGTGTCTTCAAATTTTGAAGTTATTTTAAGGCCTTTAGCTGTCCACTACCACAAAGCCCACATGGCATGAACAGGGATCGATCCGACGGCCCCTAGCACCAGAGGTGAGCGCTCTACCAACTGAGCCACCGTGACCCTGATAGTGTCTTCAAAGTTGACCTTCGCGGATATCCTTCCCACATTCTTTTCTGTTACCTATCCCATACTGGGCCAAAGATGCCTAAAGAGTATACGATTCAATTCAGTTCAACAAAGGAAGGGCCCAGGGTGCGCGGAAAAAAACTATACCTAAATTATTGAAGGACCATCGTAAATTTCTTGAATTTTGAATTAATTTTTTTGGCTCAGGCAAAATAGATGATGATGGGTGAATTGTTAGAATAAAGAAAGTGAGAGTAAACTGAAGAATCCCGAGAAAAACCAAGTACACAGCCACCACACCACAAAGCCCACATGACACGGGTCGGGATCAAACCAGAGATCCCACGCACCAGAGGTGAGGTGAGATCTCTACCACTGAGCAACGGCGAGCCTTAAATTTCGTGTTAGTATAGTATTTTATTTTATAATTTTCTGAGAAGGAAATTTTATGGGTGCCTCATTCTGAAGTCTCTGCTCTACATCACGGAAAGTTTCCATGAGGAATCATATTCTCTCATTCAATATTTTATAAATAATTCCATATTTTATTTCATATCTTAACTTTTCTTTAATTTGTTCAATTCAATACTGCAAATCGCATTACTACCAGAGCTGAAACGGGTCAGTGTGTCACCGTGTCAATTGGGTCAATGTTTGGAACGGGTCTCCGGGTTTATGCTTGGGAGTAAGTGTCACGATTTTGACCGGTGAACCAAAGAGAGAAATAAATTTCATTGTTTCCTTATTATAAACTATTGCGTTTGTCAGTATTGTCATTTCGGTCAAGATTGGGTCTTGATCATTCGGGTCAGGACCGAGTCAATCAGTTTGGGTCAAGTATCGGACCGGTCACCAATGTTTGAGCCAGGTCGTGTCTCCAAAAGTGACATGGTTTCAGCTCTGATCACTACCATACCTGCTAAATAGAAACAAAACACGATAAGCTTATTGAGGTAGCATTTACTTACTATTAGATTCTAATTACTCACATCCATTGATGGTAATTTAGTTGGTAGAGCATTTCAAAGCATGAAGTACTGGGTTCGCGACCAGCAGCCGGTCATTATGACTTAAGTTTTGCAAAGTTTTCCTTCTGTTACTCCTCCAGGCTAATGCGTGGATAGGACCTTAAAACTATATCCTGATTGACTTCCTTTTCATATTCTTTCACTTAACCGTATTTTATTCTAAGTTAAAGATGCCCCAAAAACAATAAATAAAAAAGAAGACATCTAATTCATTCAAAACACAGATACTAATACATTATATTGGGTCTATAATCCTAATCCTCGTATGTACTTCTACAGAATAATGGATTTCTAATCTCTAATCCGTAAGTTAGAATGTTAAGGACCTCTTCACCCTATTTCGCATGCGGGTTTTGTCCAACTTGTTTACGTTATTAAAATAGATATAAAAATAGGTCTCAACCAATGAAATATTAGCAGTAGCTTTTTCCTTAGTATCATTTGCATATGACCCCGAAGACAAACTTTTTTTGTTTGTTTTTCAAAGAGGAAAGAAGAAATAATGTTGGCGTCGCTACTACAGAAAAAGGACAATTATTATTAAAAAATACCACATAAATGAATTTTTCATATGGAACTCTAAAGTTTCTCGGAAATTAGAAAAGCCAGACAACGAAGCTTATACAAGATTTCTTAATTAAATTTTTATTCTGTATTTTTTTTTTCTTCGTCTTTAAATTAAACCATCACTACTAACTCCTTGCCTTTATATCCCACTGTTTGTTTTCTCGGAGCTTTTTTTTTTCTTGACTGTTGTAGAACATAGCCAGGACTTCTGTTATTATATATTTTTTTTCGTGATAACTTTCCGTTTTTCTTAAATATGAAAGAAAAAGAATGGGGGAAAATGAGTTGGAAGATGGAATATAGCGGAAGCCATGTTTAAGATGATTGAATTTCGAACAATGGTTAAGTTCCTGTAAAGCAAAAATACATAATCGAACTAAAGAAAAAGGAAATTGAAAGATAACAATCGTACGTCCTCTCTC
>JAGDQP010001263.1:87594-97832 GCA_022664845.1 Lepisma saccharinum | reverse complement strand
TGATACCAAAGTCCTAGAAAAAGTAATTTTATATTCCCGCTCAATTTGTCCGTCCGTTTCCAGAAATTAAATCTCAGAAACCACAGAGTGTATAGAGATGATGACGCGTTCTTGGGAAGTTATTGGCTACACTAGTTCAGAGCCGCCGGAATCGTCGTGCTTGTTGCAGTGGTTCCGTGTTCTCGAATTATTATCTAAAATTTCATTTGTTCCAAATGCTCCTATCCCGTTATATTCTATTCCGTTATATCCCGTTATATTCTATTCCGTTATATTCTACCAGTTATATTCTATTCCGTTATATTTTATACCGTTATATTCTATTCCGTTATATTCTATCCCGTTATATCCTATTCCGTTATATTCTATGCCGTTATATTCTATTCCGTTATATTCTATAGCGCTATATTCTATCCCGATATATTCTATTCCGTTAAATTCTACCAGTTATATTCTATTCCGTTATAATCTATTCACTTATATTCTATTCCGTTATATTCCATTCCGTTATATCCTATACCGTTATATTCTATTCCGTTATTTTCTATTCAGTTATATTCTATACCGTTATATTTCATACTGTTATATTCTATCCCTTTATATTCTATACCGTTATGTTATTCCGTTAGAAGCATCTGAACCAAACTTGGTGTAGACACTGGTTGTTACAAAGGAAATTATTGTGGGTATCCCCGCCCCCAAACATTCCAGTTGTCAGCGTATTTTCTATATTTTTTTTAAAAAAAGCTTTCATTATGTTAGATATAGCAGCACCGAACTTGGCATAAACATTATACGATATTATGCATTTTCCCATCATCATCATGGCCAATCTCTACAGCCAGACTTGAACACTGTACGAAACTTAAAACGTACGGTTTTGTTTATTTATGCTTATGTAGACTTATTCTAAACTTGTTCCTTGAAGATATCTTTAGTCTGCTACTTCGCTTTTAATCTTGGAGACTCGATCGCTTTTAATCTTGGAGACTCGCAACGATGTCCATGATTGTTGGCTTGCTTGCTTGAACAAAGCTGATCAACTTTCGATATCAAACCGATCTCTGAAGATAAATTTTGAAACAATGTCTCCATCTGTTTTGGGTTTCTTCAAACCAATTAACTCTGTTTAGAACACGAAACTTTGAAAGGAGCTTCTTCCGAGTGGCACAATTAAATATTTAAAAACAGCTTTTATAAGGAGTAATATATCTGGTGTAGTAAAAAGTAATCCATTATTTTTGCATGACATTGAAGGCTTGACTTATCATAGTTAGAATGATCCGATTTAGGTCACATATGCGCCGTTTTGTTCGATAACGTGTTGCCATTTGGAAGGTAATATCATGATGCCTCTCTCATAGAAGCCCTTGTCCCTATTGGCAAAAAATTGAGACAGTCGATGTTCACAAGCCTCTCTTGACGCGAATTTTTCACCAGCAAACGTGTTCGCCATGGACAGGAACAGATGGTAATCACTCGGTGCCAGGTCCGGACTATAATGTGGATGCATAAGAACCTCCCAACCAAGCTCCCGGAGCTTCTGGCGAGCCACTATCGATGTGTGTGGCCTGGCGTTGTCCTGGTGGAACACAATGCCTCTCCTATTGGCCAAAGCTGGGCGATTGCTGCCTTCAGACGGTCCAATTGTTGACAGTATAGTTCCGAGTTAAGGGTTTGGCCGTAGGGGAGCAGCTCATAGTAGATAATTCCCTGCCAATCCCACCAAACACACAGCAAAACCTTCCTGGCCGTCAATCCTGGCTTGGGCACCGTTTGCGCCGGCGCACCGCGCTTCGACCACGACCGTTTTCGCGTGACGTTGTCGTAAGTGATCCACTTTTCATCACCAGTCACCAACCGCTTCAGAAATGGGTCGCTTTTGTTGCGATTCAGCAGCGATTCGCAGATGGAAATTCGGTCCATGAGGTTTTTTTGCGTTAACTCGTGTGGCACCCATACATCAAGCTTCTTTGTGTATCCAGCCTTATGCAAATGGTTCCACACGGTTTTTTGTGCAATGTTTAGCTCTTGGGCAATCGAAACAGTGCTTACATGACGGTCGGACGCGACAATGTCCATGATTTTATCGACATTTTCGACACTTGGCCTTCCAGTGCGTGGTACATCTTTGACGTCAAAGTTACCGGCACGGAATCGACGAAACCAAAATTGCGCGTAATTGGCTGTTACAGTATCAGGACCATAAACACTATTCATATTTGCAGCCGCCTTTGCTTGCGTTTTCGCCTTTATCGAAGAAAAACTGTAAAATATAGCGTATTTTCTCTTTGCTAGTGTCCAGTTTGACGCGCGCTCACACAACACTGAGTCAACTCATCACAAGTATCTGAACAGTGTTTGTAGTACGCAATCTCATCGTTTGAACGCCATCTCGTTGAACCCGATCGGAGTTATACAACGCGAGATACAGATCACTGAAACCATCTATTGGCAAAATAATGGATTACTTTTTACTACACCAGATATATTCACTTAGCATGTCCAGAATTTATTACTTGTTTTATTACCTTCTTTAGCTTGAAAATTAATGTATCTATTTTTACTTTCAAGATTATACATTTTTAACTTGTAAAAAAATCAAGCAGCTTAACAATCTAAATTTTGTACTCCTATAAATTTGCACAGTACAGTAGCAAATCTCAAACCACAATAATAATTTAAAAAATAAAATTTAACATTAGTCTACAAAACATAACTATTACAGTATATATAAAAAAATTACAACTAACCCAGATAGCATGCTAGCTTGCAACACGATTGTCAGTTACTTGCTTTGAGCATGTCAAACTTTATATTGTGTTGAACGTAATAAATGAGCATGAAACATACATGTTGGAAGAACATAAGTGGGTTGATTGCTATAATTAACCTAATTCAAGCTTGTTGGAATAAGCACTTAAACGAGGAAGCTTATCAAACTTAAAATTCATTTGAATTTTGTTTCATTGTGCATCTGCTCTGGTCTCAGTGTGGTAAATCCCCACCACGTGCTAGGACTATGTCGCCATAAGCTAACCTTCACTAACTCCCACTTTTCTAGTACAGGCGTCCCTTGCGATCTAATAAACTAAGTATAACGCTTACAAATCCAGCATAGGAATGTGGTTCCGTAGTCTGATGACTACAGCAGCAGATTGGTGTGCCAGTGGTTCTCGAATCAATTCCCATCCAGTTTTGTTTTCTTTTTCTAAAAGAAGTACATTATATTTTTACTTCTTCCCCTGTCAAAGGTATTTCAACTTTGATTGTTGTAAACTAGATTGCTTGATTCAACCTAATTTCAACATTTTCGCTTGACTTGCTAAGCTTGCACATCTCAAGTTGTTACAATTGTTAAAGTAAGCTTAATAAACTTTTCAGTAGAGTCAAAATAAATATGTAGGTACTCTGGAAGGCTAAGTGGTACAATTTGCAACCCTCTGGCAAGAGGCCTTCTTACTCTAAAAACAGTAAAATATTTTATTTCATGGTGAAAATAGACCAAAATATTCAACGAGAACAAAATGGCAGACATTGATGAAAAATGCAACTAACAAAAAAAAAAGAACTGGGGTTACAAAATATGTACAGCTTTCGAGAGATAAAACAAAATTATCCTAAACGGTAAACAAAATTATCTTTATATTGTAAAGAACAATATTTTTGTTCTAAATTTAGAACAGGAATCATAGAACACTTGAACAAGAAGCATTTTGTTATCACTACACTTTTGAGACACACTCCAATTTTCCTGAAGAACATATAAAATTAGCTTTCAAAAGACTTCTTTTTTTTTCTTTCAGAGCGGAAGAAGAGAATATTGGCATTCACTTTTATACCTGCTTCATCTTTTTTTTTATCTTATTTGTTGTTGGATTTTCCCCGTACTTCTCACCCTTATCATATCTCGGCTCGTGGATACAGGCGTTAAAAGAAAGAAAAGAGAGATAGTTTCTTTTTTTACGTTAGAAAAAAGTAAAACTTGATGGTAGTCAAAGCGGGTCTTATTTCTTGACTAAGCAAAAGAATTAACGACAGATGGCAGCACGGAAAGTGGATGAAGGAAGACGCTGACGATCGATTACCTTCTGAGAAGTAACACGAACAGCACTTGACGCAAATGTTTTCACTTTGTTGGCGTTGTTTACATTGGTCTTACGCGCATGCGTCAGGCAGTCTCTTTGAAGCCCAATTTCTTTTTTTTTTTCGTATTGCAAGAAGAAGAAGAGAGTAGCCACTGGCTGGCCACAGTCGATTTAAGAGAGGTCTTTTTTTTTCCTTTCTATTTTTTTCTTCGTCCACAGACCAGAGACGATGTCTCTGCCAACTTGTAGGTGGTGAAAGAAAAAAAAAGAAAAAGGGCAAACCGAAAGTGGAAGGCGTGTTAATTAACGATGAGCTGTTGTCCACAAGTCTTTCTTTTGGCACGCAACAAATGTCCGAAAACGAAAAACACTTAAGAGAGTTGTAAAGGAAATTAAAACTAAAGAAAATAAACAAAAAAAGCATCATAATTCGTCACGATGATAAATTAAGCAAGAGCTTTTAAACAATTGACTGTTATGTCTTTGAAATTATGTACTGTTCTATGAATTTGAAGTTGATTTAGGACATCTTTGGCACAGGTCGTACTGCTCTATCAAACCAGGGTGTGCATTGTTGGTGAGTAATAAAGCTCGCTTCCTTGTAAGTAAGGAGCCCCATGTTCGATTCCGGGTGGGATTCGCAGCCCATGTTAATCTATAGGTCCATTGGACACCATCTTCATCCGATGAAAGACAATGGGAAGCCACCATCGGTTCGCCTTGCCTACAGACCTTCGGACAGAACACCCACCATCATGTATTTTTTTTAATTGTTGTTATTGCATTAGATAAATATGGGAAAGTACTTCTCTTATCCAACATCGTGAATTGATTACTCGAGCATGGGATTTGTAGTATTTACAAAATGTCTGGAAAGTTATGACCAAGATACACTGACTAGTATAAAGGTTAACGATCAGACCGATGTCTTGGAGATCTATATGTTGTGTAACATATTCCTGACAGACATTGAAACTTGATATAAAGATAAGAACAGTACTCTGCGTTATTATCGCCGTCCGCCGAATCATCACATACCTAGAAATGCATTAAAACATGTAAAATAATACGTTTCAGCTATTTTTAACTTTCAAAAATTATATATGGATTAAATCGGGTGCTTGTTGAAAACATTGGACATGTTAATTAATAATAGTTCGGAGTAATTACAACTATTTACTATAAGTACACCGCGCTGTTCTCTTTTTCCACATCTATTTTTTAAAAGTTGCAAATAGATAACACTAATATTTTCTACATTTTAAATAGAAGCATTGTTTCAAAAGTCTTATGTGTTTTATTTAACTCTTTTTTTCTTTTAGTATTTAATGTCTTGTAAATGCATTCCTAATTCACATTTCTGTGAACTTATGTACCTCAAGGTTTTTTTGGAGGTTGCCTGGATTGGTAGGCCATTCCACGAAACACCAAAGTTAGGTTGGTTGCGGAGCTTCCAGGCGTTTATGGCATGAATATCAACAAGCAAACCGAATTACTGATGTGGCAGAAAACGTATATATTATTCTTCCATCATGATTAGAATGTGAAATCGTGTGCGCATGTAAATTTTGGCAACTCGAACGCAATTGTTTTATGAGATATGTTCTTCATGGCCGCCGTTTCGAAGTCCTTCATATAGAATTTCTATTAATTTTCTTAAATGGGAAAAAAGTCTTGAAGTATGTCATTCTGGACTAGAATTTCACGGGAAATACGTTTCTGAAGTAAGTTTTGCCGTAAATTGTAGGCTACGACGATGTTATTAAGAGAGAGGATGGTGTTGTACACACTAGAATGGGGGTAATGATGCAATAGCCTGAAAACACCCATTTCATTTCAAAATAACCAATGAAATGAAGCCCAAATTAATAAAAAAAATCGAGATTAATAGGGCACTATAACCAGGAACAATCTGTATGCATTTGGGTTTCATTTCCTTCGTTATTTCGAAATGAAATCGGTGTTTTAAGTCTACTGCATCATTACGCCATGTCACATATGATTTTCTGTCTCAATAGTATATTTACGTCAAAACTAACTTCAGAAACGTATTTCCCGTGAAATTCTAGCCCAGAATGATATTGCAATGTTTTGCGTATCTTCACGTTCCGCGTATTAGGCACTCTCCTGCTTCTTTAAATGTGGAGAAGACGCCTCCACCACGTAATGTTTTTTTTTTTTAAGTTTTTTTTATGGTAGAGACAACTAATACACGGGAGTGGATTTTAGCTTTTAACCAGTTTTAGTATAAAAGATAATAATGCTGACAAAATTACCGTTTAGTAGGAAACTAATCACAGTTTAGATAGATGGATGACTTTTGTAGTTTTCTTTGGAGGGGAGGTAGTTTTGGGTTAAAGGATTACACCGGTTGCGTAGGGAACTGAGTATGCAGGAAGGTACCAATTGCGAAGCCAACTGAGTACCAAGGAATGTTTCTGTTGCGAAGTCAACTGAGAACGGAGGAAGGAGAGAAGCTGACCACCCACGAGCGAGTGATTTTTGTGCCTTGCGTTGGTTTATTTTATAGGTGATTTTGGGGGTGTTTTTTGTGGGGGAGAATTTAGCTTCATTTGCTGTTTACTTGTGGAGTTGTTTGTCGTCTGCTCCCATTTATGTGTCACTACTTGTTTACATTACTTTTACGCATATCCCCAATTTTCGGAAAGGGAAATCCCCCCTTTTCCATACTACCATTTCTCAAATCTCATAAACCTCCACATTTAAATAATGGACACCCCTAGGGTCACTACTTCGTTGTCAGGAAAGGTTTCCCAGAATTCCATTCAACTCGATCATCGTTTTATCACACCATCAAACTGGGTGTAAACTTATAAATCAAATTAGCGATGAACCTGGTCATAATTGTTATGCCTATGGGTATTTAGTGCAGGCACACTCCTTTCCCCAGAAATTCAGATAATCATGTAAAATTAGTGTTAGGTCCTAAATACGTCCCTAGCCATCGAAACCAATTTATAGTTATGTGGCTAGCACAGGCAACGATTTCATACGGGTATGAACATTGATTCACGCCCGCGATAGGAAGAATCAAGCCAAGATAATACAATGTTTTAAGAATAACCCTCTAAAAATAGGTGATCAGTATTGTTGTAGATTTTACATTGTTGTATTTCTTCTACATTCATTTAATTAATTCTATCAATATTCCATAGCAATTTGCAATGGAAGAACTCAAAATCTAAGAGATATAAATGCACCGAAAGAAAGTTACAAAGAGTTCAAAGTTTGAGGGGCATTATCAACTCTGGGTGCAATTGAAGGTTTGAAATGAAAAACGATGTAAGCGTAAAAAAAAATCCGATAATCAAGGTTTCGATGTTCAAATGTTCGAATAGCCAACTTGTAAAATGCTATAAGTGCCTAAACCATTGAGACTTAGTACCAAATCGCGACGGAAGATGTCGTAGTGATGAATGTACCAGGCGTAGTGATCTGAGTAATCTAAATTTCCGCTTTGGCACTTCCATCGTTTTTCATTTCCCGTCTTGAAACTATTATAAGCTTTCCCATATGAAATAGTTTTACACATTTTGAGTCATATGTGCTTCGTATTTGAATTTTATTTATGGCCTTTAGGCATCTAAGGCTCAGGTCGATATGTGTCTCGTTTCATATACAAAAAATAAGCTAAATTCAATATCTTTTGAAACTAAACTCCTTCAATTTTTTAGTGAAATGATTGCTAATCATATTTCAGATATGTGCAGCCATGCTGTAAGTTCTTCTTTGTGACCATCTTGTGTAGATGTGTCAGAGATATGTGGCGTAATATTTTCAACATTCAAAGATACATCATCTTGTACTCCTCGCTATATATTGTAGCCAACATTACCTTCTAGATATCTTACGAATACTGGACTAAAATTTAATGAGTTGGAAAGTAATGTTGACACAAATTTTCCTGGTTGTCGTTCTGGTCTAAAAACGCTTTTATATCCAAGAACAAAAGACCTTCTACTTTTGTCTTCCTGCAACGCCCTCTCTACGTGGCTTTTGTTCGTAATTTCCTTCCAGGAGGAGAGGCAATAACTCAAAAAAGCTTAAAACAGATTGCTCTTTTTTTTTTCAACTCTACCATTTTTTGGTTCGTTGTGGATGTAGGTGGTAGAGTGGAAAAAGAACCAACGCTTCTCCCTCTTTAACCGCAAAGAATCTTTTATTTTTTGACGTTAATTGCAAAGCTGGACACTCGCGTCCTGTGGGGCTTGTCTAGATGAGGGAGAAAGCAAGAGGAAAGCAATGGTAAAGATTCTGATGAAAAGCTAGCAGAGAAGGAGGTGGGTAGTATCTACACAGAAAGTACTAATGAGTATTTCCTTATTTATTTCTGAAATAACAGCCACTCATATTTGTCTATGATGTTGTTTTATTGTTGTTCTTTCCATAGTCAACATTAATTATAGCCATCAGTAAAAATAAGTGTAGTTCTTTCGTGTTTTAAAAATACTTCCTGCACACCTGAAATCAACTAACATTTCGTTACTAGTTGTATGACTTTTTCACTACATCCAATCATTATTTAAACACTCCTTTGAATAATTTTTGTACAGCCTTCCTTAGAACTTCCTCTTTGCTAGTTCTGTTCTAAGATCTCCATTACGATCTCTTCATGTTTCATGTTTCTTTTACTTGACGGTAACATCCTCTTCTTCTGTTGACTTCCTCTTCCTCTCCTTCCTTTGAATCGTGGTTTCTCTAACTGTTCTCTGTAAGCAATTCCTTCTTGATACACCGGTGTATGTGGTCAATCCGGGTTCGAACCAGAGTTATCTATCTTATAGCAGATTTCTTTAAAAAAAATATATTTCCTGCAATGGGATTCGAACCGGACTTGTCTATCTCATATCTGATTCCTTTAATTAACTGAGTAACGGAGAATACAGTTCATCCATAATTTACAGACAACTATAAATTGAAGTTTATCGGAACATAAAATGAACAAAATATGTAGAAAAACGTGTTCACAATATAATGTTCTTCAAGAGGAAGGTAGTGTTATTATGACGTAATTTTGACAGCGAATTGCAGCAGAAACTTTGGAATATTATCGCCACAAAGATATGATAAACTTCCAGCACGTCTTGTTTACATTATTTACACTTCAGCACAAAAAGTAAGAAAAGGGAAGGAAAGAAGGAAATGAAAAGAAAGGAAAGAAAATAATTGAAAGAAAAGGAAAGAGAAAGCAAAGGAAAAGAAAGGAAATATAAATGAAATGGAAAGAAATTAAAAAGAGAAACCAAAGGAAATGAAAACTTAGGAAAGGAAGGAGAAAGCAAATGAAATGAAAAGTAAGGAAAGCAGAAGAAAGAAAACGAAACGAAACGAAAAGAAATCAAAGCAAAAGAACAGGAAGAAAGCTAACTAAGAATAAAGAAATGACCTCAAGAACGCAAGCATAAAGAAAATAATAAAAGGTGCAAAAAAGAAGGAAAGAACAATGAAGGAAAAGCTATAATGATTAAATGAAAGAAAAAAGAAACAAGAGTGAAAAAAGGAAATGAAATACGAATAAATAAAAAAGAAAGAGGAGAGGAAAACAAAGAATGATTGAACGAAAGACTAAAAAAAGGAAACCAAATATAAATGAATGAAAGAAGAAAGAAAAGGAAAACAAATAATAAGGGAACGAAATAAAGGGAGGAAATGAATTATGAATGAATCAAAGAGGGAGAAAAGGAAAGAAAGAGAAAAAAATAATTGAACGAATGAAAGAAAAACCGTAAGAGAAAATAAAATATGAATGAATAAAAAAAGGGGGAAAGTGAAAGGAAACAATGAAATGAATAATATAATGTAAGAAGAAAGGAAGTGAAGAATACGAAGGAATGAAAGTGAAAAAAGAATAGCAGGAAAGAATAGGACATCACGAAAAATTCTTTGGTTTAGCCTTCTTCACTAACATTTCTTTCTTATCATTAGATTCTGTTTCTAAGTACTATCTGGCTGTCTCTTACATGTGTTTTCTTCCATTTTCTCTTTCTTAAGTTATACTCATACCTTGCATCCTTCGATAAATAATATTTGATTGAACAATCTTCTGGTTAGTTTCATTCTCCTTTCTTTATTACTTTTCCTATATCTATCTATCTATCTATCTATCTATCTATCTATCTATCTATCTAT
>JAGDQP010001263.1:31693-87584 GCA_022664845.1 Lepisma saccharinum | reverse complement strand
TATCTATCTATCTATCTATCTATCTATCTATCTATCTATCTATCTATCTATCTATCTATCTATCTATCTATCTATCTATCTATCTATCTATCTATCTGTCTGTCTGTCTGTCTGTCTATCTATTTATCTATCTATCTGTCTATCTATCTATCTATCTATCTATCTATCTGTCTGTCTGTCTGTCTATCTATCTGTCTGTCTGTCTGTCTGTCTGTCTGTCTGTCTATCTATCTATCTATCTATCTATCTATCTATGATATCGTAGTGGAAACGTTGTGACTACTTCAGGTTGTGTTGCCATTCATTAAAATAAAACTTTGCAATCCTACCACCAGAAAAAAAAATATATATTTCGAGCAAATACACATTTACTTATTCTCAATTACTGTGGAAGCCTTAATTAGATTAGAGAAATAATTAGAACCTCTAGATGAACACATTTTAACGTCTCATATGATTGTAATCGGTTCAGACGGTTCTCGCTGCAGCCATCGTGTCTTGTTACGTTGTAAATTTATTGAACCGTGGAAGAAGACGCAGGCCACAACTGAGGAGAACTACAGAAATACGAGACGAGGAAACACTTTCAATCAAATTTATCTAACATCATAATAAAGCTTGGTATGTCACCAACCATTGTATGAGAGATATTACTCATTTTGTAAAAAGAAATAATTGAAGAAATACTATCACAGAGAAGCTACAAGTAAAAAGCAGTGAGAATCGATAATGTTGACACAATTTTGTCAACGTTGGAGAAAATTATAACTTTTAGTGTCTGTTCGGCAAAGCTACGAAATAGCATTTTATAGACTGTCTTGATAGAAACTGAGTTATCCCAAAGAACATAGCAAATCACCAAAAAACGCGAGTGCCATCTCACGAGCATGAGAACAGGTTTCGTAAAATAAAACTGTTAGTTCTATAATTTTATTGGAGTTATTAAATATCCAGAAGATTAGTATCCTTTCTTTCCGATGTTTGTAAAGAACATAAGAACAACAGCATATCTACCTCGTCAAAGTAACCCCCCATCACTTTTCTACCAATGACCTATATCTAAAGCGATTCTGGACTGACTGCTGCCATTGAAAATTTCATGAATATATGAAGCCAGAGAGCGGAGAGGACACTTAAACTCGTTTGTCCACTTCCAGTCTAAGCTAATATGAACAAAATGTTTTGGTTCTAACTCAGTATTTTACGCTTGGTATTGCTGTGCGACCCGTTTTTTATTTAATTCTTGCAAAAACGTAAAGAGTATTTGCAGTATCTTCTATTATATGCAGAGTACGGTATACTATTATGTGAATTACACAGGAATTAAGTCTTAAATAAAAAGATACGGGCTGCATAGATAAGACGCGTATAAAACTGAGTTAGAACTCAAAATTTGGTCTACATTGGATTAGACTGGAAGTGGACAAACGAGTTTAAATATTTGCTCTGGCGTCTATCTTTTAATACTAACAGTCACTTCAATACCGTTACGTAGAGCTCGATCTTCTCTACATATTTTGCCATCGGTTTGTCAAGGTCTGAATCTCAGGTCGCAGCTGTGGTGTCAAAAATGTGTTAGCGAATCTGGATTAGGATGACTAATCACAGGAAGTAAAGTCAGCTGACAACACTGCCATCTATTAGGAAAGTGTTCAACTACGTGATGAATCATAAAGAAGCTTTCTAAAGTAAAGTCTTGCAATTGGTTGCTTAGCGTAGATAGTAGAGCGTGGATTGCTAATCGGGCGGCAGGGGTTCGATTAATGACCAAGTCACATTTTCTTTTCGTTTCATTCAAAGAACTTTATCTTTCTTTTCCACTATTTATAAGCAAGCGCTCCATTTTTGTTTTTGTTTTCTTCATTTCAACGTTTCATACAAGTTATATAAATATATTAGGTTAGAAAGTCAAGTTAGATTTTTTTTATAACTGCTCGATTTCGATTGTTACAATCCAGAATTCATACACCTTTCACATACATTCTAAACGTGTGAGAGAGCGTAAAGAGAGAGTGTAAAGCAAGCGAAATCGGGTTAGTACTCAGGTTTGATAGTGTTTTTCCTTCTACGCGATGCAAAATTAGCTACTCCCTCTCTCTCTGTGCTGACGTAACTTCCGTTAAGATTTCTTATGGCGAGTTGCTTATCTGTCCACAATATGGATTTACCCATGTATTGATCGCCTGTATGGAGCATCATTTCATGTACGAGCGTAAGTCACGTCCTTCTTTTGAAATTTAGTGTAGTATCCAATAGAAATATACGACGTGATTCTCTTGTTCGCTAATAAATCAATTCGCAAGCAAAGCACCAGGCCCATAACCAGACGGAGCCAGAGGGGCTGAGCCCCCTCTAGCGTGATCGTGAACCCCCCTCCCTAGCATATCGTAAACCTGACTTCCACTTTCAAAATGAAGAAATATTTTTTTTTAGATTTAAAAAGTAATAACTGATTCGTGCTACAGTTACTCTATAAAGTTTTTTTTTTTTTTTGTAATTATGTCTAATCGGCTGAAGCTAGCCACTTTTTTGTGTGAAATATTTGTGCTTCTGCTGCAATGTCTTGGGTACGTAAGTAACCTCTGTTTCTACCTTATTTTCACATACACGCACACATACACACACACCTGAGGTTTTAGGCTGGTTACGGTCCTGACCTACACGAAAAGGCGCCTGTACATACCAGAGATGTATCGTACCTTCCTTATTCCATGTCTTCCTCGAAAGCTGTATTAATGATGTTAGGCCCATCTCTTGAATTCATGAAGGAAAAGTCAATCTCATTTCTTCTCATTCCACTTTGACGTTAGCATAAGCAACTACTAAACCTCTGTCAACATGGCCTTGTATGTCAGACCAACCTTGTCAGACCAACCTTGTCGGACGACACCATTCTCTTTTGATAGATCTATACTACCTCTGTTTGAAACCTAACATTTTAATCACATCAATATAAAATATAATGATGATAAAAGATGTTTTTCTCTAAGGCAGATCCTGACACGAAGAATACTGAGCAAGGTGGACCAATGGTGGTTTGTCATTGTCTTCAATGTAATGAAGATGACGTCCTAAAGACAACATCTAAAGTTTAACGTGGGCTCCGAACAACTTGTGGCACCACCGGAAATCGAACTCGGGATCCCTTGATTAGAAGGCAGTGAGCGTTACCAATAATCCACAAGACACAGCAACATAATATAGATACGTATATACATCAAAATTCACATCATAGAAAATATTCAAGAATTCATATGTAGTCTATATATATATCGCTGGCTGGACAATCATACTGACTGACACAACTCAAAAGAGTAAGGGCTCATTTTCAAGCCCGCTTGCGTTGCTTGCGATTTGGGTAAGTAACCAAATGAAACACGTGGTGTCTCGTGATGTAATTTCATTATGTGTTTCAATTGACTATTCATCCAAATCGCAAGCGTAAGCAACGGAAGCAGGCTTGAAAATGAACCCTTAGTTTTGAGAAAATCGTAATTGAAAGTTTTGATAATTTTGTTACTTATATTGAAAAATCAAGAAAGAATTGTAACCGGATATTACTTAAACAGTGTTACATTTCAAAGTTTTTTTTCTTGCTGTTCACCGTCAATATTGTGCAATTGTGTTAATATAAAGTAGTGCCTGTATTGAGGACGGATACAAATATTAACTGAGGTTGTGGAATACTGACAATAGCGCTCTCACGTGGCTGGTAATAGAAGTAAGGCTATGTATTGCGGGACAGCGATATGTTATAATTGAAGGCCTCGATATGAGAGTAGAACAGTTTGAGAAAGGATGGACCTTCTAAGCAAATTAGAATTTGACCCCGCGATAAACTGAAAATTAATGGGTTTGTAAATACATTTCTTAAAATAACGAAATGTAGCATTTTCCTTTTGCAGTCACTATATTACGAATGGAGCTAATTATATAAGATATTTAGGTTCAAAATCACCTATCTTATGAAAAGTTATGTAGTTTTAAAAATTGCTTGTCCCTAATTGTGATGACCTTCTTAGTCTACTGATTCTCTACCAGAAATTCTTCTCTCTTTTTTAGTGAAGTTTTCTACACTGTGTGTGTATATTGCTCATAACAAGACTTGTTATTTGCTTCCATCAAATGTTTACTTCAGAAAGTTTTGCGATTACGTCGGCACTGAAAACTGAATTTTAATTACTTCTAGTTTTTCTCTGCAACTCCACTTTTGCAAGATTTCATTTTATCATCAACTTTTATAAATTCCATGAACTTTGACATTTGGGTTTTATTTTCCGAAGAGAATGGCGGGTTTTATAGTCACTAATTCGACTTCCGTTGGAACTTAATGTTCTTTCTGTTAAACATCAAACATACAATGATGATTTCGGTTGTCGTTTCCTGTCTTCTTTTTTTTTTCCTACTTAAAAAAAGGGTCTTAAGCACTGTTTCGAAACCAATAACTTGATTTTAAACTGGAAATGTTCAATATTATGTATCCTTAATAGTTATTATAGTGCATAGAGTTAGGAATATCAATAGAGGGAACTTTAAGCTGTTTTGTTGGAGAGGGGAATGAAGCCAAGAGACGGAAGGGACGAGGCATTGCTGCCATATTAACTGGCCCCATATTTAGGGACCCTCTTTTCCAAGTATTGTCTCTCTGAGGTGCACTCATCCTCCTATCGAAAAAGGCAATCCTCACAGTACTCGGTATAGAGGGGCTCTAATGGGGCCACACAAGATGGCTGCCGATCAACCGGAATTTGGCTTCATGTGACGTCATGTATGTTCTCTCTATTTTCTTTCTAACTCTATGTTCTTTAATCCTTATTAGCTGAATGACGTTTGACGTCACTTGGAAAATACTGTAGCTTAAAAGCAGTTTAGAATAAGCTCGATGCTCCTTACGCTAAGCGTTCATTGAAGATTTATTTGGTATGTATGTTTTATAATTCTTTAACAAATTTACATTGCTTCAAATGCTTTCCCGACAACAAGTATAGTCTCGATTTTCTATCACCTTCAATCACTAGGACCTCTACTGGTATATACTCGAATTTCTTAGCTTTTATACGTAAAATTAATTGGTCGATGACACGGGAACTCCCAACTCACGTCATCAGTACAAACATTTCACTGAATGGACTACACTGAATTACACCGAAATGTTTAACCTCGTTCTGTTATACTTTGCCTGTGAGTTTTTGAATATACATGTTACTAGGAATTAGGGTCAGTCACTGGTAAATGCAAGGTCCTCGATTTGATTAAAAATATATATGCGTGGTCAGAGGTACAAAGTTCGTAGGATTTACCGAAGGGAGTGTCATGTAAGAAACGGTTGCTAATGTATGGCTAAAAACAAAACAATATCGTTAAAATTCATTTCCAATAGGTCGCACTGTTATAGAAAAGCACACTGATTGCAATAGATCACTTCAATGACCTCTATCTCAAGGCAATACTGGATTGACTGCTGCCGTGGTGAGATTGAAAATTTCATGAATATGAAGCCAGGGAGCGAAGAGAAAACTTAATTTTGTGTGTCTATTTCTAGTATAAGTCAATATGGACCAAATTTCCTATTCTCACTAAGTATTTTACGCTTGATATCACTCTGCGGACCGTTTTGGGTTTATATCTTAATTCTTGCAACAAAAAAAAACGTAAAAATTATTTGCAGTATTTTCTATTATGTTCAGAGAACGGTATTGGATTAGACTAGAAGTGGACAAACGAGTTTAATTATTTGATCTAGCATCTATCTTTTGACACTAAGCAATCACTCCAGTATCGTTACGTAGAGCTCAATGGATCACGCTGATCTCATTTCAGAAAAGAGACCCTAATTTCTAGAATGTGTTAAATTCTAAAATAACACAGTATCATTTTCTCAATGAGAAAAACAAAAGAATTACCATTTTTCCAAGTTAATTAGTTGTAAATTCTGTTTCAAAACAACACAATGAAAATATAAATATAATAATTATTTTCTCCGTTATAATTATACTCAATCAGTATAAGTGCATGTTGGCAATTGATCACTCGTACAAATGGCATACTCACATACGTACTATACGAAATTTGAAGGACTATAAGGAAAGCCCATGATGATTTGTAAATGCATAATTCAGTCGGTAACGAATTTAGAAATAGTTCAAATTGTATTGTTTATAATGCATTCAATAAGCTTCATACATTTGATTTCTCGCACCAATTTATTGTAGTGTCAGTAAGATTACATTGTCGTATTGTACTCAGTGAAGTTCAGTACACGAATGACGATTCTTCATGTACGCGTTCGTTGCTTGCGATTTGGTTTAGTTGTCAATAGAAAACCGCAACATGATTTCTCGAGTAATTACTGGATATAAACACACGCGACGCATACCGTTGTGGCGTATATAAAACGTTGGCTGTATTCTACTTTAAAAAATCACCGGGGATTTTTAAAATTAATATCTGAAGAATTATATTTTAGGTTGTATAAATGGTACATATCAGTCGTAAAAACTGACTAGTGCTGAGACAAATTCTATCAATTTGATAAGTTGTATAATTTTCCTATTTACTGTATAAATATACTGGAAATACGTAAAATATTTATTGTTTTAAGTCTGTGTCGGATATGTGCTTTAGTATTACCAAATTTACTTATCGGTAATTTTCTATTTCTCTAAATTACATATTTTTTAAAAAAAAAATCTGTAATTTTTGTTAAGTATATTAACAGTCTAAATCTCTTTGTCTTCTTCTCTTTTTAGCTATGAGGTCTGACCAACCAGATCGACTCCCAGAGGAAACTGTTGATATGGTGACGGATCCAGAAAGAGATTTTGTCTGGCAGGATAAGGACGAAAGCTACAGGTAAAAAAAAACTAAATAAATTTAAAATTGATAACGTTTCAACACGTTCTCATGTTTTTTGTTTGTTTGTAAACACTGCAACTCATTGAAAAGAAAATTGGGAGATTGTAAAGAATTCTAGGTCCAAGGCGTTGCACAAAATAGCAACAAACATTTCGTTTGTTTCATATTTCTGAGCACACTGCTCAAAATATTCCCTTCAGTCATTTTCTGTTATTTGAAGTGTACTATGATAAAAAAATATATATAATTAATTTCAATCATTGATAGATTAAAACACGAAAAATAATATGTTAACTCAATATTATTATAACTATATGATCACGACACATATTTATATGTTTTATTAAACTGTGAATTGACATATCAGCGTGCGTTCAAGCGTTAATGGACACCGTTTCAACATGTCATCAATTCTATTTCTGATTAGCAGGTGGAAATACGATATGTTGAAATTTACTTGTTCTGTTGATATGTGATTTCGTAATTATGTTTCAACATACTCGTCCCACTGATATGCGATTGCGCAATAGATGTACGAGGGGTATTTGTTTTTATTCTTCGGTGAGATGTAAAGAGATAAGCAAGAGTTACACAAGAATGTGAAGATATACAAAAGTTACATCGGTACCTCTGCTATTTCTCTACGAAGTTTCATTCTCATACATTCACTAGAGCACCAGTTTTTGTACCCCCTCGTGAAGAAAGTTCCCGCCACTATGGTAAGCCTCATCATGGATATGAGTTCGTTCTTCTCGAAACCTTTTCTGTACAGAATGGACTCTCATGAACTCATTTTCATACACAACGTGCACACTCCAGCAAATTTCCGCCGCTTCAGTTCTTCAATATTCAACATGTGGAGTGAGATCGAGGATCCTCCAAGTCTGAAGATGGCTCTCTCATTTGATTCATTCAAGCTGATGTACTGGACGCGGCAGAAAGTCATTGGAATGTGTGTGTGTGTTGTGTATGAAAATGAGTTCGTGAGAGTTCATTCTGTACAGACAAGGTTTCGAGAAGAACGAACTCATATCCATGATGAGGCTTACCATACTGGCGGGAACTTTCTTCACGAGGGGGGTACAAAAACTGATATGCCGTTAATGAATGAGAATGAAACTTCTTGGAGAAATAGTAGAGATATGAACGTAATTTTTGTATAATTTGACATTCTTGTGTTACTTTTGTTTATCTCTTTACATCTCACCGGATGTTGAGAAAACAATACACGTAGTAGTAGCTTAATACTTTTATATCTATGCGTACTGTTTAATAACACGATTTCATTATTGAATTATCACAAACTATTTCTTACTGTTATAAGATACCATCCTGAATTATCATACCAGTGCACTTTTGATCGACACTTTTGACGTAAAAATGTAAGGAGTAACTGGGACACGGTGAAACTGCCGGTGGATGTGTGGTAGTCCTTCGTGACTATTGCGCAACCGCCATGATGTACATGGCGCACGCGCAGCATGACAGTAAGGTAAAGCTATTCCCTGTGCGATACGCACGCGCCGTGAACGGCGCATGGGGGATGTGGAGGTAGTGCTCCATGGCGGAAGGGATTGTAACAAATGTTATTATCATATTTGCGGTGAAGGAAGAGCTGAATCTAGCTAAAATTTTAGAAAGATTGAAAAGTACCGTATGGGGAAAAAAGCAGTCACGGACACGTGTTAACGTATAGTGTAATCAGCCCCAGTAGCACACAAACGTTGAAAATGCGTTAATTATACGTTAGTACCGAAACGTTATTTTAACGTAGTAAATGTACCAAAATGCCCGCCTGTTCAACGGTTTATTCGACGTTGAATAATCGTTGAGAAGAAACCAGTTAAAATCAAGAAGCGAACGATGAAGTTGGTCAAAACAGAGCATGGTTGCTGTCTATTGTTATACACACATTTAGTTTCATTTTGTCCGTTGCTTTCATCATGATATACAGTATTACCTTTCCAACAGTAAATAATCCAAGTCTCTACTGCAGGATTCGAAGCTGCAACGTTCCGTACTCGTCGTTGGTAGCTCGACACATTACCCTGGACCACGAAGTCACCTTGAGAATCACTACTTTTTTACGGTATCTATAAGAAAAGGTAAACTTGAAAGCGCCACAAATCCATCATCATGTACGAATAAGTATAAATAATACTTCCCCTCTTTGTTTGCTCTGTGTATTTTTCCTTTTTTAACATTTTGACCATCGCTGCACTATTAAATGTGTATTTCTCAAGAAGTATAATAAGACTCTAAGAAAGCCTTAGAAAAACGCATAGCAAGCGAAATCTACGTCATATTGAAAAGGAAAGTTGAAACCAGTTCCTATTATCTTCCTATTAGTAAAATGAAATTTTCGTTGAAATATAGTTTAAAATTCAATGTTTTCAACATGCTAATGAGAATATGAGAAACGTAGTTAATTTTATTCCATTCACTTTTAAGCACAATTTTTATGCAATTATCTTGGGAAGATAATCTAGGACAGTTCAATATAATAGTTAAAAACACGTCATATTAACGTCCTATCAACGAAAACAAATTTTCGTTGAAATATAGGTTGAATTTCAACCTGTTTTCACTATCCAAAATAATAGTTGATGGGATTCAATTAGCTTTTAATTGCAAATTTTATTCCACTAAGTTAGAAAGAATTGGACTGTGACAACGTTGACGAACTTGCACTGGGAGATGTTTCCTCACGGCTCTCCGCATAGCCCAGACTTATCACCAGTGACGATTGCTTGTTTTGGACTCTTTAAAGAGCATCTGAGAGGGAAGAACTTCCAGACAGAAAAATCTCTACAGAAAGATATCCTGTAGACAATAGAGAATTGTCACAACGGTGGAAGTGGTGCGTGAAAGGTCAGGGCAGAATACTTTAAAAAAAACTGATGTGGTTTGTTTCCATGCCCGACGTAGAAATAATTAAACCCTTCTAATGCAATGGTTGTTTCATACAGTTCTCTATCATAAGAGGATAAGATAGGTGTGGTGTGTGTTGAATAAAGGGATAAGATAGTTGAATTAAAAGTAGGAAATTGCTAATCAGGCGGGTTCAAAATACACCTCGTCTCAAAAGTTTTGGACAAGGTATGATCTGCAGTTTCTTTGCTGCTGACTAGATAATTATGCTACTGACTTGGTCTGCAACTTCAATGGTTGATTACTATTTGCAGATAATTGCAACATATTCAGAGAAATAGTCAAACCTCCTGACGCTACATCATTGCAAAATGATGTTGATCGCTTCAGTATATGGTGTAGTGACTGGTGCTTCGAAATTAACCCCAAGAAATGCAGTGCACTCACGATTTCTTTAAAAAGAGCACTTTTTTTCTGTTCATACTATAAACGATACACCTATTAAAAAAGTTGAAAGTCAGAAAGATCTTGGAATTATCATTGATAGTAAGCTTATCTTCTCCGATCATATTACTTCGATCACAAAATAATCTAAGCTCCTGTTGGGTCTTTTGTTTTCAAAAATATTCATTTCTCCAAAATTAGAGTATTGCTCCCCGATCTGGTCGATGGCCAGTCCAACTCCCTCTCAAGATTGACCTCTGTATTTAACTTCTTTCTAGCTATTGTACGCTACAGAATACCAACCACTCGCAGCACGAGTAAACAGGATCTTCTAAATACGCTAAACTTTCACCCACAAAAAATCCGGGGAAAAATTGTCGATCTCAAATTCTTGTATAAATTAGCCCATGGAAAATTTAGATCTGAATCTCTCTTGCCCGAACTTCATTTTCGTATTCCTACTAGACTCACTCGGACCAATTACGTACTTTATGTACATATAGATCGGCCCAGGTTTTCTATGATCCAGCGCTCGTTCTTACATAGGTTGCCTAAACTCTACAATGACCTACTGATGAACATTGATCTGTTTAGTAAGGAAATTTAATTTAATTCAGCAGTGAGACGTTCTCTATGTTTCCGCTAAGACATTCTAATGTAAAATGGCTAGCTAGTGGTACTTAGAATTTTGTTAAATAAGTAAATAAAAATTAAGTAGACATCCAAAGTTTGATCCAGGCTGGTCCAACGGTATAGATGGATACAGTGGACAGACATGCAGAGAACAACATACTTTGAGCATTACGTACTTTCATACTCATAGAAACTATACTCCTTAACCATTTTCTATGAAACAGAGTCTATATGAAATCTGTAACAAAAATCCAAAAGTTTATAGTATCAACATTATTGTGTTTATTTCCATTCCTTTATGATATTTATTTCCGCTGCTATAAGATCGTGTACCATTAACCAGAGACTAGAGTACCAGTATTGTCACGCGTAGCATAGTTTGGGTAACCCTATCATAGATAAACGTACAAATAAATGAAAAAGGTTTCCTGTAAGTCTTTTGGCTTTTCTGAATACATTTACCTTCCCTCTCGTTCTCTCCTTCTACAGATCGAGGTCTCGCAACTGTAGCAGATCCCGGCCCTGCCCCGAAACGGCTTTGGAACTGGAGTTAACGGACTCGTCATCGGTGAGTGATGATGTGGGAGCGTTACTCCAAGGAACGGCTCAAGGACGATCGACGCGCCGTTCCACAGGAAGGCGCAAGAAACCTGTTCTCAACGCCAGAGAGAGGAACTTACGCCGGTTGGAGAGCAACGAACGAGAGCGCATGCGCATGCACAGTCTTAATGATGCATTCCAGGTACATGCTTAATTATACATAGATTACATTCTCAGTGGTGGGAAATTTTATGAGCGATTAAAAAATGTTCTGTATTTGTATAAGTGTTTAGTAGACTATAAAGACTTTCGTTTAAATGAAAAAAGACGTTTATATGATGTCACTAATCTTAATTTAAACTTAACTACTTGTAGATTTAGAGTGTCTCTAACTACTGACGTTTTCGTCTATAGGCTTTGCTCTGCGCTTGTATAAAGAAAAGAAAAATGGACAGTCTTAGCATTAGTTAAAGCCACCATTCCAATATTTGCTTATTGTGTATGGCAGAATTAACAAAATCAAAACCTATTCGGATTCGCGCGTCACAACACATTAAGTGTTAATAGAAGTATAGATCACAGAGAGAAGTGGTGACATAATGAAAATATGTCTTTAGTGAAATTCGCCATTCTGTAATTTATACTCCTATGTTGCCTCTTTATGTAGATTGGGTCAAATATACTTCATATTTTATTTCAAATTACACAGAAACAATGAACATATTTTATCATTTATATCAGGTGTTCCTTGGTCCTCATATAAAACTTCTCACGGGCTAAAGGTTGCCTACTCGTGACATATACCATCAGTATTTGAGCCTGTATTGCTTCTCCAGAAAGCATCCTTACGGAAAAGCCTTCTCCACTACATCAAATACTGTATATTTAATCTATTGGCAAATTACAGAAAATTATATCAAAACAATGAAATAATCAAAACGTTCTACGCCTGAAATATCCGCAACCCAACTAACGTCGCTGCAATTTGATTAGCTTGAACATCAGGGAAAATAGATTTCCTAATAGCAAAACATTGTTTTATTTTAATTTTTAGAAAATACTGTATGAGTCTGGATAATGCTTGTGATGGCTTGTCATGACCATCTTCCATATCTGTCATCAAAGTAAACCAGGAGAAAAGTTAGCTAAGCTGAATAATATTAAATGATGCCTCAAGCGACCTAAAATTTTAAATGCCTTTAGAATATATAGTATATGGCAAAAATCTATATATTTATCAACAAATGTCGCTCCTGTCGAAGGATATTCCAAATAGATACTTTCATGGTGACGAAACCGAAGTGACCTTCAACATCCCCTCACCGCGACAGAGTTAGGTCTTAGAAACTATCATCCGATTGCAAAGACGTAGACCTAGGCTAGACCATGGTTTAGACTAATCTAATGCATTCGAAAATTAATGATTAAGTCTAAGCCTAACTTAAACTAAGACTGTCCTTGCAATCGACCTTAGAAATTCGTTTCCAACAGCCCCCATATCTCACTCGCCCTCCATATAACTGATTCGTATAGAGTAACGCTAAGGGCTGATTTTCATGAAAGCTTGCGTTGCTTGCGATTTGAGTGAGTAGCCAATTGAAGTACGTATTACACGTGGAACACGTAATAGGGGGCCTTAAAACACGTGTTTCAATTGGTTATTCACCAAAATCACAAGGGACGCAAGCTTTCATGAAAATCAGCCCTAGTTTGCATCCCATACGCTAAGTGCGTGGGAGTGTTTCTGTATTTCTGTTGAGTACAAGAAAATGAGTAAGAGAAAAAACACACAGACACAAAGAGAGAAACGGGTTTGAGTTTATGTGAAAGTGTTGAAGCGGAAAATTCTAAGAATAATCTCACCTTGATGTTTATAACCTTTTCGTTGTCTGATTGATTTATGACGTCAAAGAAGATAAATAAGCGCATGTTTTGTTTAATAACAAATAACTCAACAAAGAGATCACGTCTTTTCTTCCCACAAGAATCTCTCCAAAGACAACAACAAACAAAACTTCCTTTTCAAGCTTATGCCTTCTCTGTTGCCGTCACTTATAATAACCTTATGCGGTGTTGTGTGTAGCGTTCTTGAGGGCGAAACTTTATGACGTTGTATTTCCTTTTCAATGATCGCTTTGATTTTATCCTTCAAAAGGCATCCAAAGATTTGAGAGATAGTGTAAGATAGAAAGACGTGATGCGAGGAAATTCCAAGTAAACCGACAGAAAATAAATGACTTGACTCAAAAGACATCGCTGGAAGATCTAAACCGAGGTGGGAAGTTACAAGTTTCGGGTACAGTAAGTAGTTGGGCTAAAAATAATCTTCAGATTATATTTTAAAAGCAACTAAAAATGAATCAGTATATTTTTAAAGTTTTGAGTACTGTTAGTTAATTAATTAGTTACTTTGAACATAAGACAACTTTCTCTTATATAAATGTGCCTTGGTGATAATAATCTACTTATAAAGTGACTTGTCATGAATGGAAAATAATCTCCATTTTCTCTGAACATTAATTATCTATGTAGTTTACAAAACGTTATAAATAACACTCCTTATCAGGAGCGTATCCTGTGGACTATCTACGCTACCACCACAGCCTACGCTTGTGAACAAATATTTTGATCTGTACGAGTAATATTCATTTCCATGAAATGGAGGCCCGAACACTTATCATCATCATCAATACTATGTACCCCTTTCTACTTATTACTTTCGTTAGTGGTAGTCCAAGCTGTGAATCCAGAATACGTTACTGTTCCTTATATATATTATATCAAAAGTCTTGAATATCAGTATGTAAATATGACTTAAGTGATGTCACCTTTATGTGACACCTTGGACAAATGCAAGGACCTTGAAGAGTTGTGAATTGTGATGTGTTATCTCATGAGTCAGGCTGAACACCAGATAGATTGATCATGGCAAGGATATGTGAATTATTGGAGTTTGATAAATGGGTGTCATCATACTGGGTAACTCATTAATAGGACATCTCATTTGCAAATTCGTATGCGAACACGAAACATTGCTGGCTCTGCGGTGTCACGTGTATACCAGGAAATATATCATAGAAGACATTACCACTCACTGTGTACAGCGAAGTGGCCAACCAGGGTGTTTAATAACGTGACCAGTTGCGTCTAGATAGAGTTATCCATGGTAACAAACAAGTGAGATTCACTCAAATCATATCCATACTCAATGCAGAAGATTTGAGACCCATATCCAGCAGCTCAGCACAGCGTTCATGAGCCTATATGGGAGACGGAGCAGAAGATCTACCAAAGTGTGACAACTCCAGACACGGCACCTTACCTGGACTCATGAACACAGTAGTTGGACTGTGGAGGACTGGCAAAATATCTAGTCCCTCGATGAGTCACGCACCAGTTGCTTTGGACCGATGGTAGGTGTTTCGCAGACGCCATGAGACGACTTTGGTTGTCAACAATGTATCGTGCAGCTGCTGGTGGTTCCATACTAGTATAGATGTCTTCATGTGACATGAGTGGGACCTATTGGTCCTTGTAAACACGTCATTGACTGGTGACCGCTACGCACTGCGGTAGTGATCATCTCCAGCGCTTAATGGACTGCATGTAACCCCTCTAACGAAGGGAAATTACAACACGGATAATCTACAGTTTCATCAGGCACAAGTTGTCCAAAATTAGTTCGAGGAACATTCTGGATAGTTCCAAAGAATAGCCACCACGTTTGCCCGATTTGAACCTTATTAGACGTGGCCGAGAGGCCAATTTACAACAAAGTTCCTGCTCTTACCATTACCAGTGAGCCGTGGGCGGCAATCTAAATAGTTGCGATCTAACGCGTTAGTTCATTGTTTCTAAATTTCTGAACTCGAATCCCGCCTACGGTTTGGGAGTTAGTGGATTTTAGAAACTTAACACTATATGGATCGAGATGAACCAAATACATTATTTACTAAAACTGACCCAAAACTAAAAGTTTTTGTTTTATCTCAACACGAAAACAAGCTTTTATGACCATCGTTCAAAACATGCGTGGTTTCAGAATTAGATACAAAACTAGACAGGCGTCATGAGAAAATTCGTACCTTTTAACATCAAAATGTAAATTATAACATGTCCAGTTACAAGTCAAACGAACACTTTAAGAAAATTTTCCAAACTAATGCAGTGTTTGAGTTATTAAAAGGAAAAGCACGAAGTGATAGAAATTACAAAAATAATTGTAAGATCTTCTTCTTCTTTTTTCTTTCTTTCTCAGTGTCCTGTCTTTGTAATCTGTGCTAATCTTCTATCTTTGCTTTCATCGAAACTTGAAATTGTCTTTATCATTTCTGAAACTGTGATTATATCCACAAACAATCTGAAATCAATCCTTCATTACTACTTACTGCATCCCTACTTCTCTGGTATTATTTTTTTATATAAAAATAATGAAAAAAAAAAGATTTAAAAAAACACCGATTACAACTTCTGAAAACAGAAACTTTAAAAAAAAATATTTCATGTTAAATTGTTTCTCGCTGTTATTTTGTGCTATTTTTTTTTCATTCATTTCTCTTTGTAAAAAAAATAAATCTAATTGTTATTGTTATTTTTGTAGCAAAAGGGAAATAAAGCCACTGCCACATTATATCTCCTTCAACTTTTAATGAACAGAGGCTGCGTTGCTATAGCAACTACAATGAAGGCCGTTTGGCGCAAGCACGGCGCCCGTCAGAATCAACTCACCGGATATATGAAAACGCAGACAGACACAAACACACATATATATACACGCAGACAGTCACGTATATATATATATATATATATATATATAGAAAAAAAGAAAGATATATATATATATATATGCGTGTGTGTGTCTGCGCGTACAAACACATGCAGAGATAGAAAAAGAAGGGAGACGCTCGTGTGAATACTCACACACATGTACAGAGATGCTTGTGTATATGTGTTCTTGATCCCTCTTGAATATGTTGAATAAGTTTGATTTTTTAATTATTTTTTCTTGCAAAAAAAAATTGCCGGAGGTATGCACAGCTTCTCTTCCCTTTTCCTGTCACTCTGTGAACTTTCCTGAAGCAATAAGAGAATGAATAATAAGGTGCCAGCCAGCATTTTGATTCAATTAATTTTTGTGTTGTTTAAATCCTTTGTTGACGCTTGCAGAAGCTTCGTAAAACAAATATGATCCAATTTCCATTACATATTTCACCTCATACTACAGATTGTAAATTCATCTGTAGAATTTTGTACGGAAATATCCATATACACCCGATTATCAAAAAAATTATGTACAATTTAATTATAAAATGTTTTAACATGCAAGTTATGGCAATAAAGTTTCCTAAGTGGGGGCTATAAACCAATACAGACTGCTCAGAGAACAAAAGCCTTGTTTGTTTGCTTTTTTGTTTTTCAATGTAATCCCCCCCATGGCACTAATACACCTGATACGTCTTTGAGACAAAGTATCAACATTTTTACCACAGTCCTGTTTTGAAATGTAATGCAGACCTTCTGAAATATTATATCACACTTCTCTGTACTAAACGGTGTCAAAATATTTATTCTCGTGGCATATTTCTACTTAAAAAACAGTATGAAGACAGTAGGAGCCAAATCTAGCGAATAATGAGGAGGGTAAATATCAACCATCAGCCTATTTTTAGCCAAACATCTGCTTAAAATTGATAGCCTTGGCAACAGTCGACGAGTTTCTACTTTTGCCTAAGGATCAAGCTGTGACAAACCTTTTAGCCAAGTGCAATTACGCCAAAATGTGATCAAACCTTACTTCCTTACTTACTTATTCTATGGATTACGGAACTCGCAAGTTCATCGCCGCAGTAACAAACGTTTTCCATAGGATTCTATCCTCTGCAAGATCAAGACAGTTTTCATCATAAACATATACTTCTCGAAGATCCTTTGTAATATTATACGTCGTCTCGGTCTTCCTAACGGTCTCTTTCCCTCACGATGGAATATAATCTTCGTTTCTCCCCCATCCGAGCTACATGGCCTGCCCATCCTTAGTCGTCGCAATTTCATTATACAACATCTGGTGAATTGTACAGTTCGTGGAGTTCTTCATTATGCAGTCTCCTCCATTAAACAGTCATCTCGTCCCGTCTCGGCCTGTATATCTTTCTCATGACCTTATTTTCATACACTCGTAATTTATGTTCATCTGCTAGGGTCGTACTCCAATTTGATCAAACCTAGACATTTAAAATGAAACCTACTGGAATATATTCAACATGCTGATCTCATTAAACAACAAAAAATCTAAAAAAAAATCCAGTTGCGCATTTTCCGCCATTTTGAACTGCCATCTTGGATTTCCTACCTGCACTTAGTAAAAATGTTCGAATAAAAGTTGTAGGAATGCCGGTACTCTCGAGGCTAGATTTTAATTATGCTTGAGTTCCGGTGCGTTCCGGCCCAACTTCACCACTACTTGTAACGCTGTATTTCACCATCTTCTCTAACATCAGGGATTTTCGCTCCCTTCAGACACAATATAAAATCGTTTCTTACCACTTGCAACAAGACTGTTAGAATAATAGGATAAGATATAAGCTATCTGCTTCAACGAATGATCGAATCCAAGGAACTATTGAACACTGATTGCCTGATTGGTTCTTACCCTGTTTGATATTTAGAACAGAAAAGGACAAATGAGTAGCCACAATATGGTAAGTAGGTAGACTGAAGTTGTGACGTCACACTTTAAAATTATGTATAATCGCCTTATCCTCTTCTTCTTCTAACATCCTTGACTTGCATGGTTACTCATAGTTACCTATCAATTGTTCCATTTGTGTTTTTGATATCCGAAACTTAGAAACACATGCCTACTTTGAATGACTGTATACTTTCAACGATGAATAACGTATTGTGAAAGGGAACGGAACGAAACCCGTTTCCAGACTGAGCACAGAATGGACATTTCCGTTTTCACAGTCCTTATATATTTTACAACTTGTTTGTGTACATCAGATTAAATAATATATAATGTTTTTTTTTTAAATTTCAGCGCTTCGGTTTTCCGTTACGTAGAAATATAACATGAAATACTGAGAATTCAATCTCCTACGTCATACAACGAAAATCATCTTCTGATTGGTTTGACGTAATCAATTTGTATTATTTCCAAAGCTATATGCTTCTTCCTATGTTAGTTCCTTATTCAGAAGTTTGAGGACGACAAAATAAGAGAAAGAACATTCACATCATCACTTAACGAAATAATTAATGTACAAATCTGCAGAACACACTTCAATAAGTTAAAACACAAAAACGTGTTTTTAATAACAGAAATTGCTCGAAACAATGACAGGGGTCAGTCTTAACTTGCAGTGCTCTTCTTATCGCTAGATTGTGTCAACTTTGATGTCTTGACAATTTGGCGCAATTGATTACCGCGCGGAACTTTTAACTTTTTATACTTTCACCTAAGGCTATTCGAATCCTATCAAAGGCCGCGTTTTATTTTATTTCACGAAAGGCAAGAGTAACTTCAATGTGAAAGTTTCAATTTACATTTTAGTTTCTTACATGCTTTTATTATTACTTTTTACAATGACATGTTAAAACTATTCAATTCATTCACGGGTTACAAGTAGTACGTTAAATTGTTAACAGATGGCAGTAACGAGCACTACTAATTCACATGCTTTTAAGTTATTGAAAAATGCTTCACTAGCATTCATTAAAAAAGTATACGATTGTCGGATGTAAAAGCCCACATTTTATACAGAAAAAAATAGGTAATTTTTTTTAAATACAAGAGTTCTAAAGAGCATTATTAGAAGATATGATTTAATCATGAAAAAAGAGCTGCTATATATTAGTGTTGAAGCTACCAAAATATATCAATATCTTAAAGACGTATTAAAAGTAAAAATCAATTTTAAATATATAAAACGAACTAAAGACGTGTTAAGGCATACAGAAACGCTATTCACCACTTATACTATTTCTTTCGATCCGTTTTTGCTATCTCTTGTTAACAATACTAACAAATCAAATACCATCTGTATGTTAATGACAAGCAGTCGGCAGGTTGATTACGTCATAACATGGCGGCGCCCGATTGAGCGCAAGACTGAGACTGTTTCGAAGCAAGCTTTATTACTCTTGATAAATGTATCACAGAAATAACAAAAAAATGTTTTCCGTAGTCTACTTTAACAGAAGATTTTTTATTGCAATAAAAAATACTACCGGAAATGTCCATTGAATGAGTTAGACCATTGATCTGTACTTAACGATACTGGAACGCTAGATTAATTTTTGAAACGAGACTAACAGGAAATACCTAACCTTGATTGTCTACTTTTGGTTTAATCCAAAATGTACAATCTTCTAATTAAACTCAGCGCTTTACGCTTGCTATCGCTGTTTGGTTCTTTTCTATTAATGTTATCATTCTTGAGTTATACACTCATTGGACTGAGCATATAATAGTACAGGGTGGTGCAAAAAATATAACCGAAACGAAAAAACCACCATGGGTTTGGTTCCTTTTTCTGCATTCCCCTGTAATCTTATATACAATATTCGCGTTATTCCAAGAATTAAGACATAAATCCTAAAACGGGTCAGACAGCTACAACAAAAGGATAAAATAAAGAAAGTGAATTTTTATTTTTTTAAAAACTACCTGATATACAACATTTATAGAACTAACTAATAGGTTACCTCAAACGTGACGTCATTATCATAACCAAGGATGTTTAAATTAGAGGATAGAACAAAATTTTAAAAAAAAACTAATCTGAACGTAACGTGTAACGTCTCACTGAGATATTACTTAAAGCGCGAAAGGTTTTGAAAATAAAATAGACGACAAGATACCTTTCCGGTTGTATTGTCCTAGAAATCGAACGATTGTTCGTTCATAATCTATTACGACACTCAAATAAAAGTAAAAAGGCGTGATTTTGTTTTGTTTACACAACTATTTCGGTTTCTGGGATAACATATAACACACTTCTGTATAACTGGTACAATATCAAAAAAATAAAAATATTTTGAAAGATTAAAAATAGTTCCAATAAATAAGATCTGTTGTTTGAAATCTCAATCAATCTCAAGAAAAATTTCAACACTAACCTGACTTATCACAACCTTCAATCTTGACCCGAAACCTAACATAATACTCAAAGGTATAAACCAGCAAACATCATTAAGCGCACTCACAAAACAAGCAAATCAACGAACCAGATGGCAAATATTAACAATAGTACTAAACCAAATAAAACCTCAGCAGCGCACGTCTGAAGATTTTCCGAAATCAACGAAGAAACAAAAAAACTCAATTCAGATGCAACTAGAAATTACAATACACATTTTAACACTAGGAATATTCAAAACAACCCATTCAAGTTCCATTCTCACAGCATTCAAACGTTCCGAAACATTTTCACTCACTCCATGTACTCGAACCATGAATAATACCTATTTCGAAAATAATCCTGCCTTTGTTCAACATAACGTTTCTCACAACATAGCAACCAACGAGACTCTGTCCAATCGCTGATAAATCATAAATTGTCACACAGCAGGTGTTAAATGGTTACAGTTAAACCATATTTTACCGGTAATTCTTACAACACGCCAATTACTTTATCAACACAGAATTATTTATTTATCAATGTCAAATTTAAACTCAACTCGTTAACATTCAAAGCTAGTTAAGGAAAAGCTTTACTTTTAAATCTAAAATGTAGTTAACTGCGAGAACTTACAGAAATAAAGGAAAATTTACTTAATTAAATTTAAGACTTACCGTTTAATTTTTCCATGCGTTTAATTCTCCAAGAAACTATCCCTCTTTAATTTTATTTAGTTACAATTCAAACGAATTATTTAATTTTTACTGGCAACTCCAATGATATCTTATCTACAATAACTCATAGAGTTAGGAAGAAAATAGAGAGAACATACATGACGTCACATGAAGCCAAATTACGGTTCATCGGCAGCCATCTTGTGTGGCCCCATTAGAGTCCCTCTGTACCGAGTACTGTGAGGATTGCCTTTTTCGATAGAGGATGAGTGCACCAGAGAGAGGCAATACTCGGAAAAGAGGGTCTCTAAATATGGGGCCAGTTAATATGGCCGCAATGCCTCGTCCGTTCCGTCTCTTGGCTTCATTCCCGTCTCCGATAAAACAGCCTAAGGTTCCCTCTATTTATATTCCTAACTCTATGCAATAACTTTTGCTCACTGGTCAGGTTACTTCATGTGCTTCTTCTCGTAATATTTAATGCCAAAGATCTCAAACCTGGATCCGATTTAACATTTCAGCAAGACAATATTTGTAACTGAAGAATTCCTCGTTTCCTATCTAACACTAATTGGCAAGTAAAAATGACTCAAATCAATCGTTAGATCCAAATAGGGTAGCATTGATACCGATCAGGCATGCTACCCCTGCCATTATTTTCACACGTCTGAAAATACAATAGTTCCCATTTCTTAATATTAGCTAACAATTGGCGCTGTAATCGCTTCACTGTTGCCAACAACAGACAATACAACAACAAGTAATAGCATATAAAAATGTTGTATTGTAGAGTAGAAAGAAATCTTATTTCTTGAGGCGCTACAAACGTCAGCCCGCCATCTTGGTGTGGCTATCCAGAATTTATAAGATTGGTCTTTACACAATTTAAATATTAATTTGCTAATTTTGTTAAACATATACTGTTAATAAAGAAGCTTAAAAATTATAAAATCTCAGTTTTAAAAGCTGCTTATTTTCACTTTGAGTATTTACAACTCTCCTAAATTCTAAATGCGCACATCAAGATTGCAGAGTTGGCCTGTTACTTTCGGATTCAGGTTTTCCAATTTTGGCGTATCTAATTATAACATCCTTGGTTACGTCAATGACTTCACATGTGAGGCAACCATCGACCTCCATTAATACGATACTGGACTGACTGCAGCCACTGAAAATTTCATGAATATGTGAAGCTAGGGAGCGGAGATGAAACTTAATCTCGTTTGTACACTTCCAGTCTAAACCAATATGGACCAAATTTTCGATTCTAATTGTTTTTTACGTTTGATATCGCTGTGTGGCCCGTTTTTGTATTTATGTCTTAATTCTTGAAAAAAACGTAAATATTATTTGCAATATTTTCTATTGTATGCAGAGTGCGGTATACTCTTACATGAATAACTCAGGAATTAAGACTTGAATCAAAAAACGGGCCACACAGCGATATCAAGCGTATAAAACTGAGTTAGAACTGAAACTTTGGTCCACATTGGATTAGACTGGAAGTGGAGAAACGAATTTAAATATTTGCTCTGGCGTCTATCTTTCAACATTAAGTAGTTACTCCAGTATAGTTTACGTAGATCTCGATGGAGGCAACCTATTAGTTCTATAAACGTTAAGCTCATATAGTTAGAAATAGAATAGAGAGTGCTTTCATGACGTCACATGAAACCAAATTTACGGTTCAGCGGCAGCCATATTGTGTGGCTCCATTAACCGTGTGTGTGTATGTTCACCCCCATATTGTGTACTCCCTCTAAACCGAGTACTATGGGTGACTTAGTGAGCTTTTTTGAAACACATTTCTGTCGTGCAACTACAATGTATAGCCCAACACATCTAGAACATTTTCAAGCATACGATTGTCAATTCTCTGCGAAATAGTTGTCATTTTGGAGATTTAATCTGACATGTGCGTTTCTCATTGATAACTTTCTCTTCCCATAAGAAAGAATTAGAAGGCAATGCTACACATAGAGGACCTCTAAATAAGGAGCCAGTCAATGTAGTGAAAGTGCCTCGTCCTTTCCGTCTCTTGGCTTCACTCCCCTCGCCCAGAAAACAGCCTTAGAGTATCTCTACTCTATTCATAACTCTATGGTTCAGATATCTTGATTAGTAATGCAATTGAGCGCACCAGTGTGACAAATTAGAGCCCACTACATATATGACATATTTATTATTTATTTTTCTTTTCTTTTCTTTCAGTCTCTTCGAGAAGTTATTCCACACGTGAAAAAGGAGAGGAGGCTCTCCAAAATAGAAACTCTGACCCTCGCAAAAAACTATATCATGGCTCTCACCAACGTAATTTGTGAAATGCGAGGCGAAGAGAAACCCTACGCACTTGTTGAAACAAATCACAACACTACTTCGAATGATAACACCGAACAAGAGATGGCAGCAGCTGTTGCACCAGATGCAAGAGTTATTCCAACTACAATGTACGACGAAGACAAAAGTTTTTATGAAGAATCGTCTCCTGCAAGCATCTTTTAATGAGTGTGGAATTTTTAAAACGTTGGTTAGTTTTTATTCTGGTGTGTGCTTTACATCTTTCTGACGTCATGGTAACGAAAAGGAAATATCATGGATGTAAAAAGCATATTGGAAAAAAAAAATCCGGAACACTTGTAGCCATGTCTAGCGTTTCAGTACAATAGGCCAATGTGATCTCTGTGTAAAACATTAATGTTAGGCCTGTAATGAAAAACACACTGGCATCGCTGTGCATGGCAGATAAGGATGAAGATATAGGGATTTAGTATGTTACAACATACACTGATATCATGTATATTGATCGCATGTCGATATCATGTGATGCTACGTTTGTTCGTATTTTACGTACCTCGATTTACCATCACAGGTAGTATAGTTGATAATACGATATTAGACGATGACAATGCATTTATTTTTTATATGTATACATTTGACTATTATTAAGAAAAATGATTGGAGAAAAAGATTTATTAATTATCACTAAATTGTAAAGCTCAAACTTAACGAGACATATCTTTCTTTCTCCAGGAAGAATAGTTCACTTCCCCTTCGAGCGTTGTTTATCGCACACTAGTTCCCGCTAAAAAAAATAGTCTTGTTTTTTTCTTTTAAAAACTCACTAAATCTAGGATTAATATATGCTACAGAAGTCAATATTGTTACTTCTAATTCAGCAAAATGCGAACGACATTCTTAAAAAAATACTTTCCTCTTCATTATTAATAGGATTTTGATAAAGGCTACAAGCAAGAGACTTGTAGCGTCGATAGTAACGCCACTGCGGCATGGTGGGAAGAACAAACCTTTATGACGTAATGAGTAGCTTGGGAAAATCTGAACATTTTCTTGTAAAACAACTTATTGTAAACTTCAGGAACACATGAGTGTTTACTTAGTGTTCAAATTTGTGAGCCATTGTTTATAGAGACAGTCTTGTGGTTTCGAATTAATTTTGTCAGGGCTCCTTTCCTCGGAAGTTTGCATTGCTTGCGATTAGAGTGAGTAGCCAATTGAAGCGCGTGTTTTATTACGTAGTACGTAGAACACGCAATAAAACACGTGTTTCAATTGGCTACTCACCCAAATCGCAAGCAACGCAAGCTTTCATGAAAATGAGCCTCAGTATTCGAGGTTCTGGAACGCCTAACATTCCCCGTCACTTACTATTTGGCGCTGATGATCACCGTTAGGTACTCTCCCGTGATAAGAAATAACGTGTTAATCTTCCACTCCCTTTGTTTGTGATAAAATAACCTTTAAATACCAAAACATTCCTATAAAAATAGCCTAAGTAAGACTATATTATCGAGTTAACATTGTTTAAGGTCCATTCTTTTACTTAATATCTACTTTAACCTATTCATTATGATACATATAAACAACAGTTCGAATATATTGCGATGGTTAGAATATTGAGTAGACAGTCTTGATGCGACGAGGTAGAAGTACGAAGGTATTTTGCCAGCCTAGAGTGTCTGGAGGAACTCTCTAGTCTGCGCTAACAGACAAGTATTATACTGATACGTCAATATTAAACAGGATATTTACAAGGTTTAGTTCAAAACAAGCATTTTGGAACTTCAAAATAAGAGTGTAATAGTAATAGGTACCAAAAGAATATAGCTTTTATTACAATATTTCAAATTCAACCTGAAAACTTACTCCTAAATGTCTCTCTATGTGTAAGCATAGAATGTGTTTCATTAGAGCATTATATAGCACATATCGAGAGTAGATATTGGTTTGAAATAATCAATCAAATTTTGAAGTGCATAAGTGAAGTTATAATTTTCAATCCAGCAGTCGTTGATGATGATTATACTATAGTGTAGGGAATTTGCTAGGATTTTCAAGTTGCGAAGGGGATATAAAGCTCAAATTCGTGGTTATAGGTATAAATAGTATTTTGCAGTGTTCCTATCGTTTCTAACTCTACAAATTTTAAAGTTTGAGGTGTGCTTCAGAATTCTGAGATCGATACACACCATTGAAGGTGTCTGGAAAGGGCTTTCTATAGCGTTCTCCTTTAATATCTAAGACAACCCAGCAAGCCAGGAGACGTCGGCATTTGTTCGGCAAAGGTGAGCAGACGAGCGGACCAACGTTGGATTTTGAAAAATCTTGACTAGAAGCCGACGTCGGCGGGCGGGTTTGGGCGGGGTGCTCTATGCCGACCCCGACGACAGCCCGGAAAACGGCCCGACGACCAATCGCCACTTATGGATCGCGCTGACCATTCCCCGACTACTAGTTGGTCGGGCCGCCGTCGGGGTCAGTATTGGGCTTGCTGAGTAGATGCAAGAGGAAATATTTAACCTTATTTGCCCATTTTCGGTTTAGTCCAAATATAGTAAACTTTCAGTTGTAATTCAGTATTTTACGCTTGTCATTGCTTTGCTGTCCGTTTTTTTATTTGTGTTTTAGTTCTTGTGTTATGCACATATTGGACTGTATATAAAATGGCACATCCTGTAAATAACGTTCACTTTATTTGCAAGAATGAAGACCTAAATAAAAAACGATCCACGCAGCGACAACAAGCGTAAGAAAACTGATTTAGAATTGTAATGTCAGCTTTTCATGCACGCACTCTTCGCTCGCTATTTGCTTGAGTAAGGTAAACGTCCCCGAAATTGGCACTACCCAATTTATTCGCTATGCCATTTTTCCACAGTGTCCATTTATTTGGTATGGTGGCAAATGATTAGCAAGTTTTAAAAAATCACATTAAGACAAAAAATACGATCGCTACTATTTTCACGTAGCACGTCACTTCTAAGGAACAAATATTTGTCAGGGGTGCCAACTACTGGTCTTAGCAGTGCCAATACCTGGTGCACGTCTTCAGGTCTCGAAAACGTCTAGTGAACGTAAGGCCTGATTTTCAAACACGCTTGCGTTGCGTGGTTTGCTTGTGATTTGGGTGAATAGCCAATTGAAACACGTGTTACACCACGTAATAGAACTACACCACGTGTTTCAATTGGCTACTCGCCCTAAACGCAAACAACGCAAGTAGGCTTGAAAATGAGCCCTAAGTGCCAATAACTGAACATGAAGAGGAGCCAACTACTGCTTAGAGAGTGCCAACAATAGGTCATTTTTTTTCTGTTTTGCAGATAAATTATTAATAAAAGATACGTGTGTGGCATTGTTTAACTGTAAAATTAATTTCTGGAAAGATTTAAGAGTTTACTGTTAGCCATGAACATAAAAATAAAACTTAATAGATCTGTACTTCAAGTGCCAATAACTGGTACGTTTACTGTAGCTAATTGAAACATGTTTAAATTTTTATATTGTCTGCACATAGAAATTGTAAGAAAAGCACGCGGCGAGCTCTATATGAGATGCCGACCTAAGCGGGAAGTGGACAAACGAGGTTAACTATTCCCTCTTGTGTCTGGTTTCAGATACTAATTTGATTTATAATGCAATCGAGCACCCCAGTACGATAAATTAGAGCTCACTTAAAATATGTAAAGGCTTATTTTCAAGCCCGCTTGCGTTGCTTGCGATTAGGGTGAGTAGACAATTGAAACATGTGGTGTTTCGTGGTGTAGTTTTATTACGTGTTGTAACATGCGTTTCAAAAGGCTGCTCACTCTAATCACAAGCAACGCAAGCAGGCTTGAAAATGAGCCCTTAAAGTTATATTGTAGAACATACAAGTAAATCATTATACATTTGTATAATAGTTATAGAGATATGGATTTGGAAAATAGTTACATTTAAAATACTATTGCAAAAGCAGACTTAAACGCTTTTTTTAAAAAAAACTTTTGTCATAATACTGATGACTGATAGAATTCCCAGTATTATAAGGCTCAAGGGTTAAGTTATTTGCAGGGCTTGAAGGGTTAAGTTATTTGAAGATTTACTTATTTTCCCGGTTGGATGTCAGAGCACTAAAAAGAATGAAGTTTAAACAATTACTGGAAGCTGTACAATGTGTTACTAGTATTATTTTATTTATTAATTTTATTTAAAAAAATAAAACTACTACATATTAATTGGTGGTACCACTGGCACCACCAGTGCGCATGCCTATGGTACCAAACATACCAACAGTCACAGATGTATCAACGTCAGCCACAGTCAATATCTCATAGAAATTAATTTTTCGTCACTGAATAAAGCTATCAGCTTGTTTAGAATATGGCTAGTATTGTGCGCTTTGGATCTTTTATGTGTAGTTCCCTACTGCTATTTCAACGTTATGCGCAAACAGCTCCTAGACTAAATAATATACGAATTCGCTATAAGAAAGCTCTAGAAGCTGGTTTGCGATAGTAAGAAGAAACGAACGAACGAAACTAAATAATATTATTTACCTTTAAGTATTCTTCTTGTAAGAAGAACCCGCTTGGAAATTATTGGTTCGAACGTGTGGATGCGTGTAGCAAACGGTTGAAGCTTCGTTTGAACGTGTATGGGGACCCTTAAGAAATCTCAAGATTGATAATTTATAATCTAGATAAAGTTTACCGTAAATCAACAGCTCAGTAGTGTAATGGAGAAGGATAAAAAGGAAAGATAATGTGGAGTGTGATTTTGATATTATTTGTGCTAGAGTAGAAACGAAGTGTATAAAACATTCCGTCGTTTCCTCTCACAAACAGTTTGTGTTACATCTCCAGTAAAAATAACAATGTGTTGTAAATTGGTTCATTATGAGGTTTATAATGTGTTCTGATGTAAGCGGTAAGAATGTTATTGGAGTGCGTTATCTAGATTAGTTTAGGCTAAGTTGGATTAGATTATATTTTATTAGTTTTCGTTAGTTACTTTCCGGCACTTCATGTTATTTTAGGTACATGAAGTGATGGCTATATACCATGAACTAAAGTTAGAATAATCATTCTTCAGTAAATTAAAAAACCTTCCATTATTACTTGTTAAGAAGAATAGAGGGAAAATTGTGATGAAAAAACAAAAAAGAGACATAGTCAATGCAAAAAAAATGAATATTCATTACTTTGAAATGTTATTTCAGGATGGACTTTAAAGACTCCCAGGATATTTTACCGATCGGATCAAAAGTCAAAACTAAGTAACCCTTGCCTAACCTAGCATTAATCCAAATTAAAGGCGACTTCAATTAATTGTTTTGCTTAACCCTGGAAAACCCTCGAAACTTCTACGACGGGCCAAATGTTTTTGCAAATGTCATTCATAAATTATCCGCTAGAGCGACCCAAGTATCATATTACCTTCCTATTTTATCAGCTTCTTTACAGTGAGTGATTTGCCATTATCGTGTGAACTTCTGGGCCTCTATAGAGCACGGTCGTAAAATTTACGAACAGTTAACGGTATTTTTTTTAACATGTGAGACTTGTCATTTTAGAGGCCTTTTACCTATTGTATCTTCTTTGGGGTTTACAGTTCGTGTGTTTTATTTTGTGTAAGCATGTTAAGATGGCTCTGCGTGTAAAATCCATCATCATGAAGGTAAACTAGGAAGATATGAATTATCTTTACCAAAGGTAAAATCCTCTAAAGATGACAAGTCTAGCAGGTTTTAGAAAATACCACACGTTACCAGTAACCATTCGTAAATTTTATGAACGGTGTTAACAAGAGAGGCGCAAAAGTTCACACGTTAATGGTTAATCATTCGCTGCGAAGAAGATGATATAATAGGAAGGTATTGTGATAAGTTTCTTTTCTCATTTTTTAATTCTTTTCATTTAAAAATGAACTAAATGATCGTAAGAATTACGAAAGGTTACCGTTAGTGTGTGTTGAAATATGGTTACCGTTCCAGGGTTAACTAGCCATAGAGTAACTCTCATGTAATTTAATTTGTTATGTTGCCATTGATTGAATCATTCTAAAGTCTAGCCTTCTTGGAGTCTCATAGTTTAAGTATTTTAATTAGGGATTTAGCATAGTTGGAAACATAAAACTTGAATGTTCATTGTCATACTATAATAAATCGAAATAATTGTGATATGTTCCTGAAAAGGAATTAATATTCCAATATTTGGTTCAATTTATATCAATTGTCTGCTGTGGATTGTTCTTCTCACTTAAAAAGAATCATTACTGAAAGTAACCTCGAAGTTACAATGTGTATACAACATTAGGGAAGATTGAAGTAGTCTATTTCTGTAGGTTTATTTAAGACTTACGCTGTGTGTAATGGATAAGTCCAATCTGTACAGTTCTTTTCTAATAGTACAATGATTTTAAGTTTAGGGCAAGGCCACCATATCTGACCTAACCTAAATAGTAGACTAACTCGCTAGACAGAAATAAAATACTTAAATCTTGCCCAACTATTAACATGTAAAGCATCTATTCATATTCAACAAACATTATTATGTGTAATATATATTCTCTTGCAATCTCATTACTAGATTCTGGTATGGTTCTAGAACACTGGCCCACTTGAGTAAATTCATGAAACTGATGTTAATTTGTAATGAATTTATAAAATATTTATCCGAACTAGCGTAACCTTTAGCTACAAATTATAGATGACTACAATTAATTTATTTTTATGTCAGCTTTATAAGTATATGTGAGCCAGCGATCTAAAACCATTTCACTTTTCTGTAGTATTTCATTATTAAACATCTATCACTTCATAAAACTCATTATGTACAGGTAAAAACACATCTCATCATGAATTTATGTTCTTTTTCCATGCCTTTATTAGACTAGAACCTTTCAAGATGTTTTCATGTGATATATGTCATTAAACTGAAACATGTAAGTATAACGCTTGGTGTAATGTTCTGTCTCTTATCTTTACGGTTTTTAATATGACAGCTATATAGGTTCCAGATTATTTTAATGGACCTTATACCATCCAATGTCTTCCTGCCAATTAGAAGCTGAATTTTTCGTACAGGACTTGGAGCACTTTAGTAGCAAGAAACAATATTTGTCACCGTTTGAGATTGATTGATCTCTGCTAAATAAAAGAGATTATTATTATGTGTTAATATATGTGAATATATGTGTGTTTTTGTAGTGTACTTTTAACAAACGATTGGCTACTTTCTTATTACAACAATTTTAACGAATATTTATAATTTTATAAAGAAACTTGAAAACAATTTTTAAAATCATGTAATTATCTTGTGAAATTTTATTTAGCAGTTAAAACAGTAAAATGTATTATCGTGTAACTAATGTAAAACGTTGAAGTCAGTTTCTATCATCTGAAAATCTTTCAACGAAAGGGAAATACTGTAAACTGAACATTAATCTAATATTATAATAATAATAAGAAACTTGTACATGTGAAAGCGAGAAGAAATCTACTCTGAAAACAGATAGCTTTGGGAGATATTGTTTTGATTCTGATAAATATTTCAAACTCTGAGGAAATTAAGACATTACTGACAAGCAATATGAAATTACTACATGCTTTATAAATGACCACACACGACTGAAGAGAGAGAGAGTCTCGAAATAGCCCTAAAAATCTGAATTCTACGTAAAGTCTGAATTTATTATCAGGAATCCTTCCAGGATTTTCAGTTTAGGTGATGTAAAATCAAAATATGGGGTATAATTGAAGGATTATCACAGAAACAAAAGTAGTCGGTTTCACTTTATTTAATTGGCAAAAAAAAAAACTTTCAAATTCCATGTTTTGCTGAATTTCACTTTATCTCTGATATATATCTGTTCACACAGATATTGTGTGAACAGATCATATCAGAAATGTAATGAATTTCAGCAAATCATGGAATTTGGAAGGGTTTTATCTTGTTATTTTGACTACTTTTGCTTTTGTATAAGAAACACACATACTTCAATTAAAGGTTAGCCGAGTTTCTATCAATTTTTAACCAAGAAAGTCAAATTCATAGTAATGTTTGCTGCAGCTTTTTGTATAGCTTACAAGTAATCTATTGTTCCTGACAAATAGCTCTTCCAAGACGATAAATTTAATCTTTAAAATCGTTATTAGTGCTGCAGCAGACAGTCTGCGATCGAGGTTATTAAAACAAGATGGCGAACTGAAGCTGTGACGTTAGGCTTCAAGTTTCTAAAATATCCACTTGTTATATACGTTCCACCACACGCGGACAGATGGCGTTGCGGCAGGCGCAGGGACCATCGGCCTGTTACGTCAGTGGTTATTAATATTATTGTTTTAAACGTTTTATGTATTGACACACGTGAAAACTGTAACTAATAGCCATTTTGATAGTTCCACAAACAAAGTGGACATGTAGAACTGGAACAGACCTCTAGAAAATTTATTGTGATAAGTTATAGCACTCAAAAAATAAAACTGGAAATTTGAGCTAAATATTTAAACACAAACTTTAAAAACATATTTGGCGTTATTGTTTTTACTGTATTATTGGAATAAGGTTCATCTAGTTATTACTTGAGACAAAATCGGTAGAGAGAACAATGGATTTTCCACATCCAAGTACATGTAAATTCTAACGAAGTTCTCGGAGGAGTAACATTCTCACAGTTGGGAGTAAGTTATTGTGTCAGGCTGCCTTGGGAATAGGGTGAGTACAGAGTAGCCAATTAAAGCATGTGTTTTATTACGTGTAACACGTGTTTAAATTGATTATTCACCGCAATAGCAAGCAAGGCACTCTTGTAAGAAAAGCAGCCCTTACAGTTTTTGTGTTAAGGCTGATTTTCGTGCACGCTTGCTTTGCTTGCGCTTTGGGTGAAACCCAATTGAAACACGTGTTACACGTAGAACATGTAATAAAACTCGCGTTTCAATTGGCTACTCACTCTGATCGCAAGCTTCCAAGGAAAGCAGCCCTTAAACGTGATGTGAATCGCGTAATGAAAAATGTCCGTGAAGTTTGTGATATATTGAAAACGGATATAACGAAAAGAAGTCTAACTTGATTCTGTTTGTGAAATGCATGAAATCTTGAACATGTGAATGGAAGGAAATGGTAGCAGTTATTTAAAAGTGAAAACAACAGAAAGTTGTGTTGTAAAAGAAAATGAAAAAAGATGGATGAATCTGGGCCGCTAATCGTGCCTTGGCACCCTTGGTAGCAACCCTACATACTAGTCAGTATGCCAACCGGCCATCGACTTCCCAGCGCTTTGGAGCTCGTAACAATCATGGATGGGGTTGCAGAAACCTTGGGAATGTGAGGAATTATAGTTCCCAGAGTACGTTCAAAATTCTCTTGCTGTATTCAGGTTTCTATAATTAGTTGATCATTTCTTTATCTTCGAATTTTCTTTGAATAGTTCAGAGAGGATCGACTAAAATATTATTTATTGGGTTATAGAATAAGAAGAAAGTAATATGATTTTGCTTATTTCAAACTTAACGCGACATACTTTTCACCAAAATTATAGTTTTTCAGTCATTCTTCTAGCTGCTGTATTTAGAATTGTCAAGTAAAAACGAGGTTGGTTGAGACGAGTGAAATGGCTATTTAAGGCCGGCTTTTCATGCGCGCGCTAACCTCGTGCATTGCTTGCAATTTGGCTGAATAGCCAATTGAAACACGTTTTAAGTACCGGTATTTCTATTGGCTACTCATGGAAATCGCAAGCAAAACATGTGACTAGCGCGTGCATGAAAGCTGCCAAACTGGACAATGGTAGAGGGCGTTAGTGTATTCTGGATAAATATCGCAAATTACGCATAATTATAGTTGCCAAATATTTCAAAGTTGCAAATACTAGACTTTTATCAAAAATCAAATTGTCTAGTAAAACCATTGAGCTGTATTTGACGATGCAGAACAGCTCAATTAGCATATGAAGCCAGGTTCAGACGAAGCATTTAACCTTTGTTCATTTTCTGTTTTATGGACCAAGCTTCAACTCAGTTTTTCATGTTTGTTGTCGCTGTATAGACAGTTTCTTATTTATATCTTAATTGTTGAGATTTGCATATACCGGACACTGCATATAATCGCACATCCTGTAAATATTGTGAATATTGGCAAGAGTTATGACATCAACAAAAACGCGCTACAAAGAGACAACAAGCATAAAAACAGGGTTAAAACTGAAAGTTTGGTTCGATTTTAATTAAACTAGAAGTTGACAAACGATGTTTTCTTCCTTTCTGTGTCTGGCCTCAGATATTGACTTGTATTGTAATCGAGCTCTCCAGTATGGTAAATTAGAGCTCACTGAAGCTCAGGTAGATTCCAATCAACGTTTATAGAACTAACATGTTTTCTCACACGTGACGCCATTGAAGTATCCAGTGATATTGGAATTAGAAGATAGGTCAAAATAAAAAATGAATGCGAATCTGGCATGTTGGAGTGTAGAGATGAAGAAGAGTACCAAAACTGCCACTAAACAACAATTAATTCGATGGATTATAGCTTTCAATCCCAACATATTAACATGTTGCATGCTTACGTTCAGAGATTAACTACTTACGTTTACTTTCTACCACTCTCCTAAATTCTGGCTGGGCACACCAAGATGGCAGACTGACGTTCGGATTCTCTAATTCTAACATCCTTGGAAACTTCAATTACGTCATATATGAGACAACCTGTTAGTTCTATAAAGTTGGGTAGCGATAACATTTGGAATCAAGTAGTTTTTTTCTTCACAAAGATGTCAATCATATTTTATTTATTTGTTTACCGAATATTATAATTTTATACGGCACAAATGTATATGGCTGTGAAATGTTCTTATTAGAAGAAGCTGAAATTAAGTAAATGTAATTATTGTTTTGTTATAAGAGAGGAGAGAGAGTAAAATAAATGTATAACACTTTAAATATGAAAAATTTAATAACAAAAATACAAAACATTAAGTATAATATCACAATTATTAATCGATCTATTGTTTTCCAACAGTCTCTGTCGACAATTATGTGTTCCAAGTCCGTTGAAAATATATCAGCAATTTATTGTCAAATTCTATTAAGTATTCTTCTCGGTGTCATTTTCATGAAAAAAATGTCCTCCCTAAATGTAGGTATATGTAACATATCCTCTAAAATCTACTTTCTTCAGAGGTGCAATGGCAGTATTTTTCCCCGTTATTTTTCTGTTTTCATTGTTCATTTCCAAGATGAATGCAATTGAACTTTAAAAAACTGTAGAAGATTTTTTTTTGTATATGAATAAATAAGGGGATTGAGGGCAGTAACGAAAATGTTTTGGAACAAGAATGTGCAACCTTAAAGTTACCTAAAGCTAATATTACCTACAATTAACGTAAAATATGGCGCAATCTTGCTATGTTTTTCCCATTGGCTTATTCGGAGTTCTTTTACTTGCTTTACGTACGGTTTCCCAGATTTTTAAACGAAAAAAACAAACAACTAATTCTAACATTGTAGAAAGTGTTTCAGAAAGGACCTGATTTTGATAAAGTTTAATTATCGTATTCTTGCCTGTGTATGTCGCATAGGGTCTATATATGGGTCAATTTCACAATAAAATTACTTTTTGTTGTCCCTCGACTTGTAATAGTAAAATAAATGTATTTATTGTGTTGAGGCTTGTAAAAACTTCATAGTTACGAGTTAGTCATTGTGATAAAATTATGTATCTTTCGTCCTCGAGTTACTTTCTACTCTTTTAATTGTGTTTTTCACACACATTTTTAAGGATGTTATGTTTATCTTGTTTTTATGATTACATTTATAGTTCAGCAAGGTGCGTATTTATCTTTCTATGTTTGTGCACGGTGAGGTATCTATAGTTTATCCTGTAAATAAAAATGATTTGATTAAAGAAAGATGCATGCTAAATATGATAAAACCGAACCTTCTTGAAATTCCACAAATAACTTCATTATCATTAAATTATTTTCCCCAATTATAAACACCTATTCATAATAGGTTCGCAAGTGTAACCAACAAGACATTAAAAGATTCCTTCAATCCCACATAGCAAAATGACGTCCCAGGGATATCTGACGGATCTCCTGGCAGGATATCGGGACGTCCGTAGGACATCCTGTTTAAGTCCCGTTTACATCCATGGGAAGTATAGTTATAATTAATCCTTCGTATAACTATACGAAGGCATATCCTTCGTATAGTTATAATTAATTAAATAATAATAATAGTAAGGTCGATTTAATTTATAGAAATTCCAGGTAGGTAATCCCGCACGGCTTTCCGGGGGACATCCAGGGGACCTCCATACGGGATGAACTGTTTGTATTGCCCACAGAGTTATCCCACGGACGTCCTTAGGACATCGCTATGGGAGCAGGACCATTCTGACGGTAATGGGATCTAAATGGGACGTCCCAGGGACGTACTCTGCTATGTGGGATTTTACATTAACAAACGTAGTCCTTAATACGTTTCCTATGATATTCTTCATTTATGGAAATCATTATCACTTTTCTTTTCCATAACTAAACATTATTAATACTTAATAACGCGGAATATGAAAAAGGAAAAGTTCTACTCCATTGTGCCAATATAAGAACTCCTGTTGAACTGTTTCTCATGATAACGTATTCTAAAACAAAAAACACAAAACACTTTATTGTGAAATCCTAAACCAATCCGACCAAACTTCGCTAAAATATCGCAACACATCACCACCACACATCAGTTAGATTTACGTTTTTCAATTTTTTGCCTATCAGATCACGTAATTCAAACATCCTTGGTTGAATCAATGACGTCACGTCTGACGTAAGTTATAGTTCTCATGTCACGTTAGTTGTGGAAGTTACAATATTAACATTGATATATTTATAAGAAAATATATCGTCCACGCACAAAACAATATTTATTTATGATACTAAACCTGTCAAAATAAACAAAGACTTAGGTGAAACTAGAACTTAAAAACTCCATTTCTGCGAGACATGTTTAAAACTATTCTTATATAGATCAATGGAGACATACCAGAATGGTGTAGATCTACTTTTCCCAGATACCAGTTGTATTCCTATTAGACTAAGACTGCCTATTCATACACGCGCTAGCCGGGTGCTTCGCTTGTGATGTGGCTGAGTAGCTAAAAGAAACTTCACGCGAACAAGGCTAACGCGTACATGAAAAGACAACCTAACAACGAAAAAAGAAAATCAACGTCAGGAAAATCTACTGCGCATGCACCTTAATAAAACAATATATTCTAACTTTTTATCAATGTTGACTGAGTAACTATAATGAGTGTACGAATGTATATATCTATACATGTATAAATTTCAATGCTTGGATGTGTGTAAAACAAAGTATGTGTGTATCCAAATACAAGACATGTACCTACACATTGTCTCCTCTCTCTCTCTACATATATATCTATATATTTTTCTGACTTCATATACACCTACTATATATATATCATGTTAACAATTCCTATAAGTATGTATACGTGTTGTACGAATGCAAAAATGTTGATGTCTTAAATCTTTCAAGGTATTCTAAGAGCTTGTTTCAATATCTATGGGTATGGTAAAAAAAAGGAGGGGGAAAGAAACAAGTGTATAGAACTAATAGTATTTTGTCAGAGAGAAAAGTGTATAACAGAAACACCCTACGTAATGATGAATTCCTAGAGAGTTTTTTTTAAGCTTCGACAAGCTTTTTAATTTCACCAATAGATGATTCACAGTTTTATGATTATTAAAATCCTTTGAAGTCAAGCTTTGTAATTTGTTCAGCAGTTCACATTAGCAGATAGTGAATTAAAAAAAAAAAAGATTCAACCTGAAGTTGTGGAAGGAAGTAGACGTAAAACCCACGGAAACTGCTCAATAATGTTAGGTAGGTACAAAATGGATTCAGAACATTATGTAACAATGGGAAAGGGCATATGGGGAAAACAATGGCCGTGGACTTTTATGTGCAGATAATAATAGAAAAGAGAGGATGGATTACTACAAGTTTTTAGTGTTTATGGTGGAAGCAGTGTCGAGTCTCACATGCTGCCATCTAAGTATCGTATGACATACAAATATCATATTGATGAACATACAAATATCATTCTATGTATAGCTGAATACGACTTTATGCCAACAGATGTATTTGACGTCCGCAGGGAGAAAAAGGAGTAAAAAAAACACACATACAACAGTCATGGTCGTGGCCAGTTCCCCAAACACTAACCAAATCTACTGACATAAGTTTTTCCTCAGTCACATCAGGCAAATTCCAGGATGGTACCTACTAACTAGGCCCTTGCCGACTACCTTCCAATATTCTTTCCCCGATTTTATCTCGTCCTGATCCTGAGATACCGAAAGGTCATAAATAAAATTGCAAAATTCAACTTACGAAAACAAAGAGATTGTGGATAGAAGATGGAATTTCAAAAACCAGGTAACTGCCCATTGTATGTTGAAAGGCATGGTTGATGGAACTTTTTAAGATGGAAACAGAAACTTGCCTATTGCGCGTTGAATTCTTGTCATAATTTCAATAAGCTAGTCAAGGTTTTGAAAGGATAACATGAAAATCTAAAAAGCTTTCGCCCACAAGACATTGTAAACACTTCTGATTTTATTTTCATTATTTACATTCACTTTCCTGTTTCCTATTATGAATACGTGACTGCAAGTTTGCTGTGCTGCCATCTGTTCGGTGATTAAACGAACTAGTTGATAGAGCAACTGAAAGATGTGATTCACCCATAATCTGTATAGCTGTCACTAGCATGCAACAAGCAATTGCAGTTCGTATACTTAACACTGCGCGGACTTGGTCTTCCACTTCATCCTTGCGTCATGGAGCAGACGTACAACAGCACGTGAGCCAATGAATAAATCACAAAGCTTGAATGTACCGGAATATACCCGAGAAAAAAACAACAAATGCTTCAAAAAAGATCTAACGGTGGATTTCAAAAGTTTGTTCAGGTTAGAAAAAAAAACCGTGGAAATTCATCATTAGAGTCTCTCTGTGGGTCTATCCAATCCTACATTACTTACTTGGTTGTGCCTCAAACTTTCTTTACTCGAAGAAATAACGAAGTATTTTTCCTTGTTGAATGGTGTTAAACACTACATATATATAAAGATGATTGTATAAGTTAAACTTCAAAGAATGTACGCTTAATATATAATATTAGTCGAGAAAAATATATGTATATACATAAATGATAAAAAAAAGAAAATGGTTTCATTACCTATATATGACGTAATGTTTATTTTTGGAGATCCAATGTTTGTGATAAATGGAAAGATGTCAAAAAATAAGAAATATATTAATATATATATATTTGATGTTCAAATAAAGATGAAGGTGACGATGTGAAAGTTTTTAATTATTTTTTCCCCTCAGAAAATGTAGTGTTTCACTTCTTTCTAATATGTTTGTCTCGTATTTTATTAGAACCCAGAAGACTGATGTCCTAGTGTAAGGTTCTATTGATGAATACTCAAACAATAGTTAATCTCAATGTCGATGTAGAAATACAACCGATATAAGGGAGAGTACTATAAAACGGGATATTCTACTAAAATAGGATTCCCCCTTTAGTTGTCAAGGAAACCTTGTTTACTATCTCGTTAAATATTCTCTTTCAGCTTGTTTAGTTTTCTGAACACGCCATATTGTTTTCTTATTAAAAATGTTGCCAAATTCTAATATTTTGGTTACAAACTGGGTATAGGCCTAGCCATATTTTATACATAGAGATAGAATAAAATAGGCGTTTGAGATTGCTTTATGGGCGAGGGGAACGAAGCCAAGAGACGGAAGGGAAGTAACATTTCCACTACATTGACTGTCCACATCCCGAATATTGCCTTCTCATTCTTATGGGAAGAGAGAACTATTAATGAGAAGCGCGCACATCAAATGAAACCTCCAAAAAAGCTATCGTTGAGCAATTGAGAAAAACAGCTGTTTCGAACAATTGAGAATCGTTAAATGTTTGAAAATGACATGCGTGAATTCCACTCTCAAATCAGCATTCATAGAAGTAAGACGTGTGTTGTAAAGCGCTCCGATTGCTTCATTGAGCAACATGCCTGACGTGTGCGGCTCTTGTGAAAATGAAATACACTCGCAGAACATGAAAGAAGTTATCTCTTGTACAGTGTAATGGTCTTGCCTTACACCTTCCGACTAGTTAACTCAGTAGAGCTTAGACTTGACGATCTCAAGGCTTTTTAATATGTATAAGTTCTTTACTTGAAATTTGAAAACAGCTGAAGTGGTATCTTGCATGAAATTAGCTTCCGACAGGTCTACCAAATTGCTCCAAATCAATATGCAGCTATACATAGAGTGGAGACTACAAAGGTAATCGTAAAAACCTGAAGTCTTAGAGCTTTCATACTATTATACTGCTCTGCGGCGCTTTTCAGTTTCCTTGGAGCAGATAATAGCTTTTCGTTTAACAACAGCAGGTTGCCCCGAAAGAAAAACTCATATAATAAAATTTAAGTGTTTTATTCTTTAAAATCAGAAAATAAATCCGATTAATGAAAGTTCTTTTAGCGTTTTTTTTCCTAGCCGCAGCTAGGACCCATCAGAGGGCTGTACCCTCTATTTAGGGAAGGGAATTTATGGTAGAGGGGAGTTTTGGGGAAGGGAGATGGTCTAAGGGGAGTATGGGATCTGGTAACTTTTGTTTCTTAATTCATCTTTATTTATTTTATCTTTGGTGGACATTATGAGTTTTCCTCATAATCATTTCATAAGGTTATTGTCATTATCTTTAATATCATTGTTTTATTATTATTAGCTCAAGTGTTGTATGATGAGGGGAGATGAGATAGTGATATGGATATGAAGTGCAATTATCACAACACAACACAACACTTAGGAATGTTAATGGACAGATACTTGGTTATCTTCTTGTCCAGGGGTTGCTCTGGACATGATGTTGACAAGTGAGCCCTGTTAGTCCTTGATGATCACAGTGCAACGTATGAAGGTGAGAGATAATGCGGAATGAGTAAAGCCTTGTGTTCTTGGATGAGAGCTGTGTCCAGATGATCTGGTGGTATGACATAGTGGTATATGGCAAAGAGTAAAGATAAAGGTGTTTGTGAGTCTCTAGGTGGTGTAGCCATGGTGGTATGTGAGTTGATGACGTCTAGAAGAAGCGGATGTTGTTGTTCGAGGTGTTTTGCAATGTATTTTTGTCGTAGTGTTTCAAGATGTAACAGGAGATGTGGAAACGTGATTCTCTCGTAGAGCTCTTGTGTAGGGCTTGGTCATTTCACACGGAAAGCGATTCGAAGTGCATGTCGTTCAAGTATTTGTAATTTTTTATAGATAGTCGGTGATGCAGCGATCCATGCTGTAAATCCGTATGTGAGAACTGGACGTAAAAAGACTTTGTATGTATTGATGATGATGTTTGCATTTAGTCCCCAAGTCGTACCAGTTAAGCGTTTTAGTAGGTTTAGTCTATTGGTGGCTTTTGTTACTATTTTCTGTAGATATGGACGCCAGGTTAGTTGGTGGTCGAGTATAAGTCCAAGATAGGTTACCTGTTTAGTGGGGCTGATGGGTTGATGTTGAACAGTGAGGGCAAGACGAGTTGGATTGCGACGGATACGGGTTTTGCGTTTAGGTGGAAGGAAGATAATGGCTTGTGTTTTATGAGAGTTTATAGTGAGACCCCACTTACTGCACCACGAGGTAAATGTGCTTATTGCCGTGTTCATTGTACGGTTGATGTGTTGTATGGTAGGGCGCTTATTGCCGTGTTCATTGTACGGTTGATGTGTTGTATGGTAGGGCTAATGGCTAGAAATGCTGTATCATCGGCGTACTGAAAAATATGTATATTTGGCGGCAGGGGAGGAATATCGGCTACAAATAGGAGATACAAAAGCGGAGAAAGTGCGGAACCTTGAGGAACTCCACAATGTAAGAAGATAGGATGGGAGAGGCTGGTGTTGATACTGATGTATGCTATACGATTGGAGATGAAGTTAAAGACGAATCGGATAATAGTGATTGGAAGATGGAAGAATTGAAGTTTGTATATGAGAGCTTTATGCCAGACTTTATCAAAAGCTTTTTCCAGACCGAACAGAACTAAGCAGGATGGAAGTGAGGTGTTATAATGGTTAGTGATAGTATTAGTAAGTCGAAGAAATTGATCATTGATACTATAAAATGGTCGGAAGCCTGCTTGATGGATTGGAAGAAGGTTGTGGTCTTCAAGATGATTGTGAAGGCGACTAACAAGGACTTTTTCTAGTGTTTTACTGTATACGGATGTAAGTTGGATTGGTCTATAGGAAGATACAGCTTCTGGTGGTTTTTTTGGTTTGGGGAACATAAGAGTTTTGGACATTTTCCAGGTAGGTGGGAAGTATCCTGTGCGAAGGATGAATGTAAAGATCGAGGCAAGAAGTTGTAGGAATAAAGGAGGTGATTCTTTGAGATGGCGGTATGTTATGCGGTCGATCCCAGGTGCAGTAGTGCGTTTGCGTGCGATGGTGGTAGTAATGTCGTCCACAGTGATTGGTGCAGTAAGCGGGTGTTCTGGGAGAGGGTGGTTTGGATTAGGCTGTAGGAGTGGAGAGGATGTATTGAGTCTTTCTGCTGGATGAAGGCGAAATGGGTTGAAGGGAATAGTAGGTGTAAATATGTCTTGAAGATAGTCGGCAAAGGTGTCGGCTTTTTCAGTGTCTGAGTGGAGCGCTTCGTTATTATGTATTAATGGGTATGTGGTTTTGCTATATTTGCCAGTGAGTGCGTTAAATCGTTTCCAATACTTTGTGGGGTGTGAGATATCCGCGAGGTGGTTACAAGTTTTTACCCATTGTCTTAGTTTGTAAGCTTTTATGTAATTGTGGACTGTACGTTGTAATTGTCGGTGAAGGCGAAGTGATTCTGGGTTTCTGGTACGTTGATAGTCTCTATAGAAAGATCGGGAGCGGCGTATTAATGGTAAGTATTGTGGTGGCAGTTTAGGTTGGTAAGGATGGATATTACTGGTAGGAATGTGCTGATCTGATGCTGTTTGTAATGTTGTAGTAAGTATGTTCAAGGTGGAATAAAGTTCTTCTTCGGTGGTGGGAGGTGGAACGTTTGCGAGTTTGGTATTTATGGTAGTGCGATATCCATTCCAGTCTGCTTTATCGAAGCGTAGTGTTGGACGGAGAACTATGTTGGATGTTTGCGGCTGATGTTGGTGCTGTAATGTGAGTTTAATCGGCACATGATCGCTTCCTAATGGATCAAGAACATTTAGAGTGCAATGGGTGGAGATGTTAGCAGATGTAATTACAATGTCAGGAGTAGTATTAGATATTGGTCTGGTTGGCTTTGGAAGTTGATGGATCGTTCCAAAGGTTTGTTGCTGAATGAAGTTGTTGAAGTCTGCTTTCTCTCTGGCTGATCTACTATGTATATTGATATCGGCCATAATAATATATGTACGGAAGTTATTGTCGATGTATGTGAAGAAAGACATAGGTATAGGATGGCCTGGTCGTATATAGATCGTAGCGATGGTGATATATAATTGTTTGAAGTATAGGGTAGTGATTAGGAACTCAGGAAGATTTGGAATATTTGTGATATGTTCTCTATAGGTGACATGAGGTGTAAAGCCTATTGCTACGCCACCATTTGCACGCATTGTTGGAATTTTACTATCTTGTCGAAGTGTATGGTAGCGTGCGATTTTGCATGGTTGTTTTGGTTTGAGATGCGTTTCATTAAGAATGAACGTGTTGACTTTTGCTTCAAGTAGGAGTTGTTCGAATAGAGGTTTATGGGCTGGTAATGATCGAATGTTCAGAAATAGAAATATTAAAGCCATAATATGGAACATGCGTGGATGGTTGCTTTGTGAGTGTTTAGACTTCTGTTTCGAGAGCATAGGCATGAAAATGTGCATATGGTCCGGAGTAGGTTGCTGTGAAATTAACATGGAGTATAGTTTTGGCAGCGTATTGGATCTGTTGGAGAATATGTTTACGTTGGAATGGATGAATGTTTTGTAGCGTTATGGTGAGGAATGCAAGAAGTTGATCTATTGTGATTGATTGGAAAACTGATGTAACTGGAGCGTTGGTAGGATTTTGTGTATCTGGTGGTCGAATTGGTACAATAAGTTCAGGTTTATCTGGTTCAGCAGGTGGCCGTGCTTTACATTTATAGCTAAATGTGGTGTGAGCATCTCCACATGTGGTACACTTTGGTGGTTTTTGAAGATTTGGACAGGATTTAGTGCTGTGTGGTCCGGTGCAAAATCCACATTTGGTTTCGTTACTGCAGTTGGCTGTATGGTGATGGTTATATGTTTGGCATTTTTCACATCTAACTGGTAACGGTGCAGGTGTATGCGACGGCTCCATGCGGTAGCGCTTCTTATATATGTACGCTCCATTAGAAAGTAGGTCGTCAATGGTATCCTGTCTATCTGTTAATACTCGGATCATGTATGTCGGCCCTCCCTGTTTGTTCTTGATACGTATGCATTTGATGATATTATGTCCCTCGAGTTTAAGTTCACTTTCCACTTCTTCATCTGTTAGGAAAGGTTCGGCACCGCGGATGACAACTGAGAGTGTGGGCGACTTACGAGGTGGTGGAGGTAGCCTTGTAGGTTTGTTTTCTAAACGTGTCATGGATGCTGTTTTCACAAAGATTTCAAAACTGTGCTTATCTCGGATTTTGTTAGCTAAATTTGAGTCGGTTGATTGTACAATGATGCCATTCCTGGTTGGTATGAGTCGTATGATTGTGTCACGATTCACGTATTTAATGAACTGTTGGAGAAGGATTTTAGTATTTTGATATTTAGTATCAAAGTTGGTAAGAAGGAACGAATATGATGGTGGTTTTCTAGCTGCTGTCAATTCAGGAAAATCTTGATGGTTAGTGAAGTCCATTGTTCGATCATTATCGGATTCGGAGCCACTGACTGTATGGCTTTTCTTAGTTGGAGGAGATCCGGTTGTAGCGCGTTCTGATCTGGTAGCCGGTGAACGTGATCGTGAGCGATTGTACGAGATGTCTTCTAGGCTGCGTTGCTGTTTGTGTGTTCGTCCTAAAGTTGAATACGGTGGTGGTCCTGGAACAGTTTGTGGAAGATTACGATGTTGTCCTAGTTGCTGTTGTTGTTGATGGTGAGGATCGGACATGTCAATGCTGTAGGGCCTGAGCCCTAAGTTTTTCGAAGAAGCTGGTCAATTAGTGATGTGATGTTGCCTGACTACAGATGTACGAGGACTGATAGTTACTGATATGTACAGATGAGGAGATGATCAGTCTTTGTGCAATGACTGCTTCTCACACTAACTTATACCCTCCGACACTGTAAAGATGCCGTCAGGCCCAATGCGGTCGTATATGTACTTTTCTCGCCTGTGCGTATACTACTCAGGGTCCTCGGTAGTACATTAACAAGCCACAGTTAGGCTAGGTTAAGTTATGTTTTAGCGTTCCCTGACAAGCTTATTTACATTTCCATGTACAATGACTTATTGCGATTCACAGATATAAACATATCTACAATAGTTTAAAATCATTAAAAACTCTTTAAGCATTTCATTATCAACAATAAGAAGGTTTTTACCTTTTTCCTACATCGCAAAACAACTGTTTAATACATACATTTTTCACTTTTAACCTTCCGCCATGCGTAAAAATGTGCTGCCATCTGTTGGACAACTACTAAACTTCTTGAACACAAAAGTATTGTCACTACACATAAAACGTTCATTCTTCTTGTTTTCCATTTTAAATATTGCTGCGCAAACAAATTAAATAATTAAAGATTACATAAGTGAGAAATTATATCAATTCCTTTTTATCTTTACATTTACTAAATTAACTACTGAGAGCAGCAGCGAGGGTAATATCAACAGATGGGTGTGAAAAATATTTCCACGCCAAATGTACAAATTTCAAGAGTGTGGAAAACGTTAGGCAATTGGGGACTCGTAAAGATCAGTGGAAGTGTAGTTCATGCTAGGAATGCAGCAGCTTTGAATAGGCCAAGAAATCGACCTGAAGAAACTAGTACAACAAAGTAAGTGAAATCCATTCTAAGATGCCATTTATTGAAGAAAACACAGTGAGATCGTTCGTGAACTCGAAAAAAAGTGTGAATTTCATGTCATCCAAAGTTGACGATTTTCGAAAAGATCTAGAGGAACTGAGAAAAACAGTTACGGGACTGACGTCAAAATTAGAAACGCTTGAATCTGAAAATCGAAATCTGAAAGAATTTGTGGAACGATCAGAAAGAAAATTAAGAGAGATGGAACAACTGCAGCTGCAGGAAAACATCGAAATAATAGGCATTCCAGAAACTAAAGAAGAAACTACAGAAGATCTTGTGATGGAAGTTGTCCAAGCAATTGGAATCCAGCCCAAAAAAGAAAATATCAAAAAAGCTTATCTACAACCCGCAAAGAAAGACAAACCGAAACACATAGTCGCGAAATTGTCTTCCGAAGCTATAAGGGATAACTGGCTTCAAAAATTCCGGGAAAGTAAAATGTTATTAGCCTCAGAAGTCAATTCATCATTCCCTGATGCCCATGTCTACATGAATGAACCACTTACAGCGTACAACCGCAAACTGTTGTATGAAACAAAGCAATTCGTCAAAAATAATGCCTTCCGTTTTGCCTGGGTACGTGACGGACATATCCTAATAAAGGAAAACGAAACAGCTCGTGTGAAACAAGTGAAGTGCATTGAAGATCTCCAAAACATGACAAATTAATGCCTTAAATGTAAAAACATGAGAAAAACGTGTGGCAAAAACGGAAGAAGTTTTAGAAAATATCCAAATTTATCAAGATACAAATGCAACTATTTGTGAAGATGTAAGTACTTTAAATAAATAATCATTTTAAGGGTAAAGAAGGACTAACAATAATTCACATGAATGTTCGTAGTTTAAGGAAGAACCTAGATCATTTTTTAATTTTTACTTCAAAACATAAACTTTTCTGTTGATGTCGTAATTTTGACTGAAATGTGGAAAAATGAAACAGACATAGTTAATCTAAACGGCTATCGTTGCTTTTACACAGAAAGATCAACAACCCGCGCTGATGGTGTAATGGTTTTTATAAATGAATCAGTTAATGCTGATATCAAGGAAATTGAAATTGCTCAGGTAAGTGGTATGCGCACTGACATAGTAAACAACACGCAAACATGTTCTTTGTATACTTTATATCGTAGTTCAAGTAATGATGAGAAACCTTTTTATTATCATTAAATGAAAAATAAAAAACTCACGTACAAATTCAATTTTAATTGTTGACATAAATCTTGATATTCTTAAAGAAAAATATGATGAAACCGTAGATACATACTTCTACAGAAACAGGTTTGTTTCATGTAGTAATACATACACAAGAGTTACACAAAATAGCAAATCTTGTATTGATCACATCTTTCTGAAGCATAAAAGACCGCAGGAATCCATGTCAGCAGTTCTCCAAACAAGTATAACAGATCATTTTCTTACTTGTGTTATCATCCCAATGTTATTACCAAAAAGAAAAAAGAAAAAGAAGGGTATGTTGTAATGTAAAGGTAAATTACTCATTACTAAAAAAGGAATTAGGAAAATGTGACTGGTCGGATGTGATGCAAAATAACTGTGTAAATACTACCACAAATAATTTTATTCAAAACATGAAAACTTGTATTTAAAAAAGCTGCTTAAACGGAATACATAACTAACAGTAAATACCGTACGTTAAAACCGTGGATAACTAAAGGTCTTATCACCTCTATATGAGAAAGAGATAGGCTTAGTCGGCAAGTAACAAAACAGAAGAACAATATAGAGTTAAAAGAATATTACAAAAAGTATAGAAACAAAGTCTCTCAGTTCATAAAACAAGTAAAAAATGTGTATTATAGCAAAAAGATTTTGGAATGTAACGATGATGAAGGTAAATTTTGGGAAGTCATTGCAAATATTATCATCACAGATAAAAGTCAAAAGAAAGATGTTCATGTCAAAGAAATACAAACAAATGAAGGTTTAACAAAGTTTGAATACAACTCAAATTTGGTAGTTAATACATTAAATGACCACTTTTCTAGCACAGGCGAAAGACTGGTAAATAAAGTAAATAAATTAGATGTGAAAATGCATAATACTCGTAAAACAGAAGCGTGTCCAAAAAAATTCGTTATTCCTGAATCCAATCACGGAGCAGGAAGTGATTACATAAACCAATTAAAGCTAAAGACAGCATCAGGTACAGACGATATATCTGTAGCGATATTAAAAAATACGAAAGTGTATGTAGCAAAGCCGTTACAACATATTTTTAATTTGAGTATTGAAACATATATTTCCTGAAAACTTTAAAACTGTTATAATAAAAGCTATCTATAAAAAAAGGAACAAAAAGTGATGTAAATAATTATAGACCAATTTCATTATTAAGCAACTGTTCGAAGCTACTAGAAAAATGCAATAAAAAGACTTGTAACCTTCTTAGAACAAAACTATTTCTTCTCAGAAAATCAATTTGGTTTTAAAGCTGGAAAAAACACTTCAGATGCAACATACAAAGTTGCAGAAACAATATGTAAAGAGATTGACAAAAATCGTAAAGTAATAACTGTGTTCCTTGACCTAGCTAAAGCTTTCGACGCCATATCTCATGATATACTAAGTAAAATGGAACACAGTGGAGTGCCAGGTCTGGCATTACCCTGGTTCAAAAGCAACCTAACAGACAGAAAACAAGCTGTACAAATAGGTAATAACATAAGCAATTATTCTTGTATCAAATATGGAATCCCGCAAGGGACAGTTTTAGGTCCTGTGCTATTTTAAAATATATATATATATATATATATATATATATATATATATATATATATAAATGAGCTATGTAACTGAAAACTAGATGGTCATATACAATCATTTGCAGATAACACAACATTAAAAATTAGTGTTACAACGTGGGATGAAACTTACTATAAAACTGAAATAGAGTTTGAGAAAGTAAGCAATTGGCTAAACGTAAATTTACTAGTATTAAACGCTGACAAAACAAAGTATATAACATTTTCTCCAACAATAACTGGACAACCTGTAAGCAATATGGAAATAAAACTGCATAAATGTGATAAGATCAAAAATTGTAACTGTAAGAGTCTTGTACGAGAAAAATAAATTAGTTATTAAGGAATAATCATTGATCAACACTTGAGATGGAATGTACACATTGAACGTATAATAAAACTATTACGGAAACTATCTCATAAATTTGTACAACTTAGAAATATACTGAACATTAAGACACTACGCATAGTGTATCATGCACTGGTACAAAGCTTACTTCAATACGGCATATCAAGCTGGGGTGTGGCTAACGAGACGCATTTAAAACCATTAATTGTTCAACAAAATAATATATTAAGAATATGTATAAACAAAACGTATGAAACAAGAGTAGAAAATTTGTATAAAGAATTCTCTGTACTATAAATTGTACATAAAAGCTGTTTTAATGAACTTTAAAAGAAATGAAAATGAATGGAAAAAAGTACAACATATCCACGAAACTAGAAGTGAAAAAACAAAACACTAAATTTAGAATACACAATAACAAAATGCCATTCAAGTAGCATGGCGCCAAACATTTACAATAATATGCCAATATGTATAAAACAGAAAAATTTAAACAGGTTTAAAAAACTAATGTCAAAATGAGTAAAATATGTATCAAATGAAGAAGTAGAAGTCATTTTAGATTAAACTAATTGTTATATACAAATGATCTTGTAGCATTGATTCCGTGCATTTTCATACGGTGCAATTTTACACGGTGACCACTATCAAGCAATTTCGCACGGTCCTATTTATCGCATTAATCATTCTGCAGTTGTCGTGCATTTTCACACGATCCACCTGTCAATCACGTGATTCATCCTGAAACCGCTTTCACTATAGGGGGAGGGAGGAAACAGCAAATGTGAATTAAGTAAGAACAAAAAAAGAAGAAACACAAGTTAAAGTAAATTAAAATAATTGGGAACAGAAGATAGAATAAACACAAATTGAAATAAATAAAGAATAAAATAAGCAGCACATAAGAGAATTCAGTTATGAAGTTCAGAAATCGAAGAAAATGTGCCCACCCAAGAGCATAGAAAAACGTTGTGATTTGTGAAACACACAACATTATCTGCATACTCCAAGGCGGTTCTAGAAAGAACCTTGTCATCTTGTTTTCCGAGCGAACAGCACGTCGCTAAGGTGGAACCTTCATACTTCTGTACCTCTTCAATCCTTTTTGTGCAATTCATAGCTCATTATTCCAGCTTTTGGAGACAGCTCAAGCTTCTCAAGCATGTTTTAAGGTCTCCGCCATTTCCCAGCTTCTCCAGAACTAATTGCAATCGTTCGTCAAGACGGATGTAATTTGATTTTCTACGCTTCTCTGGATTGGAATCTAAAAGCTGAATTTCATGTAAGCTTGCGTTGCTTGCGATTTGGGTGAATAGCCAATTGCAACACGTGTTACACTTACCTTAAAATAAAACATGCAATAAAACACGAGTTTCAATGGATTATTCATGCAAATCGCAAGCAAAACAAGCTTTCATGAAAATTAGCCCTTAATAAGCCTATAGTTCAAGGAGCTCTGCGCGAGAGTGGGCCACGCCTTGTTTCCATATAGACTCTCCTTCGATGGGAGTCAGGTCGATTAGTCACACAACAGAAACGTGCGTTTCGAAAAGGCTACTGGCTGACTCACGGAACTCGGTATGGAGTCTAATTGACCACACAATATGGCTGCCATTGGACCGTAAATTTGGCTTCATGTGAGGTCATGAAAGTTCTCTGTATTCAATCTCTACTTTAAGATTTTTGGGAAAAGCATATGTTCGATTTTATTTTTGATCCTTAGGCATCCTAAAAGAGCATGCACGTTGTAATGATTTCTGCAAGTATGTAGTGCCATCTGGTGCCTGCCAGCTGAACTACATAATTTACTACACTACTGTTGTACATGTTGAGGATACAGGTAAGGGCAGTGTTCGAAGTGGGAAAGAAACAGAGACGGTATGTTTTCCTAATATTTGCCTAGATAAATCAGAAATTGATATACGAACACGTATAGCATGTGTTTCAGTAACGGTATGCGTTTAGCTCTTAAAAAACAGAGCCGGTATGCCATACCGGAGCATATCGCCTCACTTCGACCACTCGGTAAGGGTAAAAGACCATGCAAAACCCGACCGTTTCCAATCAGTTGCTTGGTGTACTCGTAGAGTATTGGTCACTTAGACGGGAGATCAGGATTCGATTCCCACCAATCTCTATTTTTTTTCTTTGTTCTTTCTTTCCAAGAACTTTATATTTTTTGTTTGTTTGCACACTTAAATAATTGTTCTCTGTTGCTTCTTTTTGCATTTTCAACATTTTACGGAATTCACGGAAGTAGCTCAGTAAAGTCTGGTTAGGTTTGGTTTCGTTAGGCTAGCTTTCCTTGTAGTCGCTCGCTGCGTAGTTTGCTTGCGATTTCTGTGAGTAGCCAATAAAAGCTCGAGTTAGATGTAGAACAAACATCTCTACTCACACTTGACTACTCACCCAAATCGCAAGCAAAACAGCAACGCACGCTTGCATGAAAAGCTAACCTAATACGAATTCCCAGAATTGAACACATTTCATAGAAATAAGTAAGGTGAAACCTGATTAGATTCTCTCTCTCTCTCTCTCTCTTTCATTTGTACGTGAAGCCCCAAGAATTACGTTTAAAACAGCGTTTTCTTCCATGGGTTTGATTAGTGCGTCTAACCGCAAGTCACTGGAATTTAAAGAATTCGTATGTTCGGAAGTGATTCAGTTGTATTCTCGTGTACATATGTGAATACACTTTCGAAAGCACTGCTTGCAGGTGTCCTGGTGGCTTATTCCTTGTTTAGAATACTAACATTTTACGATGCAAAACTTATGGGTAAAACCATCGAGCTCTACATAAACTATACTGGAGTAACTACTTAGTGTTGAAAGATAGACGCCAGTGCAAATATTTAAACTCGTTTGTCCACTTCCAGTCTAATCCAATGTGGACCAAGTTTTCAGTTCTAACTCAGTTTTATACGCTTGATATCGCTGTGTGGTCCGTTTTTTGATTCAAGCCTTAATTCCTCAGTTATTCGTGTAAGAGTATACCGCACTCTGCATACAATAGAGAATACTGCAAATAATATTTACGTTTATTGCAAGAATTAAGACATAAATACAAAAACGGGCCACACAGCGATATCAAGCGTAAAAAACTGAGTTAGAATCGAAAATTTGGTCCATACTGGTTTAGACTGGAAGTGGACAAACGAGATTAAGTATCATCTCCGCTCCCTAGCTTCACATATTCATGAAATTTTTAATGGCTGTAGTCAGTCCAGTATCGTATTAATGGAGGTCGATGGGTAAAACTAACTCGCGTTCAGACTACCGAACTTAACTTGGTTATCGTGCTTGTACTACCATTTTCTGTAAAGAAACAGGTTGAGGTTTCCGTATAGTAAAGAATCTGCTTGTTACACAGGAGAGGATTAAGTTATAAAAAATGAACACAAATGAATTGATTGTAGCGTCATATTTTGTAGATTAGTTCTGCCAGCATTCTTTTATATTTTAAAAGTAATACGCACCACTATTATACTATATATTTCGATAAAGAAAGATATAAGTCACAAAGTAATTCGTGCCTAATAACCAACTTGCGTTTAGACAGCCGTTTCTTACTAACGTTACAAGATAACCGTCGTAAGTTGACGCTAGTTACATTTGAAACCCGCGTTAACGCTAACTACCGTTTACATTACTAAAATGATCTTCGTTAATGTTAAACATGGTAAAATGTTAGTAATGTAAACAAGGCATTATGCGGTAGAGTGACGGTTCTCTAAATGGCAGACCCGGACTCGATTCCCGTTCACGCCAATATTTTCTTCCAAATACTTAATAAATAAACGTTCCATTGTATTTTTAAAACAATTTCCAACAAGATTCACATATATTCAATGCCAAACGAGCGGAGGCGGGTTAGCGGTCAAATTTACTTTTTTATTTCAAGAAATTTTGAACATATTCCTGTTCTTTTAAATTATTTCAACATGTTCGTGTACTTTGAAATTATACTGGTACAGCTTTACAGAGTAGAATGCCAAGGTAGTCTTCAGGTTCACCATTTAATCCCAGTAACCTGCAATTAGGCGCATCTAATTTTGACAAATACAAAAATGTAGAATGTTTGGCCCATTGAGATTTCGAAACATGGTGAGGTCAATCCTCTTTGCTCTTATTTGTCGTAGACTGTACTTACGTAGGTGATTTATGTTCAGTAACTATTTTCCAATATACATATATATATATATATATATATGTATATTTATATATATATATATATATATTTCGAAAGAACTCTAACACGACCTTTCCATGTTCATAAAAGACCACTTTTATTATTAAGAGTAGAAAGAAAAACGGTTCTCCTTGAAGCAAAATGTGTCCTCTTTTTTAAAAACTAATCTTTTGTTTGCTTTTGTGACCATTTTAGAGAAGACGTGCCAATAAGGAAAAGAACCGTTTCCAGACAAAACAAATAACGAGTTCCACATTTAGTTGTTTTATTTTCTTTCTATCCCTCCCAACTCTTTTTCTCCCTTTCTGTTTTGGTCTATTTGATCATCCATTTCATTTTGCTTGTTATTCTCTCAACTTTACAGGAAAGTTGGAAGACTGTAAACACTACACTGTGAACCTTTCCTTTTCTAGGGTTAGGAAAAAAAAATCCTCTCAGATTAACTGAAAAATGTAGCTTTTATTTCTTTGTTGAAAGCGGAGAGATGATGAATCCTTGTGGGAGGCCTCAATGAAGACGTTTCATCACTTCTTTAAGTTCAGTGGTACAGTTCTTCGAAAGGTCACGTACACTTTATTTTCTATCTGGAAGAGAATTGTCACGAAGCGAATGTTCACACTAAGGGCTGATTTTCAAACACGCTTGTGTTGCTTGATTTGCCTGCGATTTGTGTGAATAGGAATTGAAATGGTAATGGCAGCACTAAATTTGCAGAACTGGTTGGAAGCACTGTTCCATGCTAGACATTTACTGAGTATGTTAGGTATTTTCATTCGTTTAACGCTCGGAATGCCAAGATCGGGTCAAAAATGACCCATACAGTTAAAGTATTATTTTTGTCCAGTAGTCATTAAATGCAAGAGTGCAATTCTGTGTACTCCGCATAATGTTAGCAATGTAATCGCTTCATTTGCAAGAATCAGAATACAACAGATACGGTGTGCTTTACATGTGAAACTGAAAGAGGAAGGTGGTTTGATTCCGATAGTTTTATATGTCGTACTTTATATGTGCAAATAGGTAAGAGACTCATCGTACCTTTATTTTTGTGCAGCCATGAAAATGGTTGCAAGGTTAATTGATGTATTAGTTTTTTTCTGTATGTTTCATTATTTTGTAGTATCTACTTGAAAAAATAAAATACAATACAATAAATACTATACAATGAATACACCCATACTCTATAATACCTTGATTTTGAACAAGTAGCCTACTTATTTCATACGAGAAATATACATGCGTCGAAAATGACTCATTTTGACGTTCCGTGAGATGAAATTATCTTGGCGTTCCGAGGGTTAAGGATCATTCATCGTGATTTTGTCATATACAAACATAATTTAAGAAGTGAAGGCAAGTGAAGTAGCCAAATCTTTAGCAGTAATTCTTTGAGTTTTGATCACAGAATGAAGAATGTAGGTTTCATTCCGGGCAGCTAGTTTCCTTAGTTGACCAGAACAAATCCCCAAAAATTATTGTTTTATGTTTCTTTAATGTATCCAACGTTAGAGCATGGCTTTCCAACAAGCTTGGCTATGTCTCAGTACCTTTTACCTTCCCCACGTAATTTGAAATTAAAGTGAGCAGTTCCAATGTTGTTCAACTCAATTTGTTCCCCATGCTGCTTCTTTATGCCTGACACGGTGTGGATTGCTTCAATACACCCCGCAGAGTGCTCTTGTACATAAAAGAATTCCCAGAACATTTATTTCAATAGTAGTATGGGGTTGTCCAAATACATGTTTTGCCATGAATTTACGTAGTTATCACAATTTCGTTGCCTGTTACCTTGCAGGTGTATCGAGTACTAGCTATTTCTATACCATTCTATCTAAGGTATCCAAATTATCATAAAAGGGCAAGAGATTTCGAAATGTGCCACGTTTTGCGTGTGACACAGCCTGTTTTTCCTCTTTGTTGAACTTGTCCAAATATTTTTTTCTCACTGCGGATGAGACAGAAGCTTCTTGAACGATGCCTGTCGAGATCGAGCACCGAGAATTTAATATATATATATATATATATATGTCCAATAAAGCAGTAGCGCGGCGGAAGGGTGAGCCGGATGGAAAGAGAACCACATTTGGGAAAGCTGGATAACTCCTCTGCATAGACTAACATTAGTTTATGTTATTTCCTAAGTTTATTTTCTAGTAACAGCAGAAACTTAGTTCTTATTAGTTAGAACATAATATCCTTTAGTGAATTTTTTTAACGTTATACAAAAATTGTTGAATTCTGTAATAGCTGGACCCGGGGAAGCCTTCATAATGACTATATCGTAATGATTATTTGGTTGTTACTTCGTAATGTAGTGACAGGATCGTATATGATGTGATAGAACAGTCTTCAAAATATACGATATAATCTGGTAGAGTCCGTTTGACCAAAGATCATTTATTATAGTGGTTGAATTTAGGAAATAATAGAGCAAACACTTATTGACGTTTTACCGACACCAGTTTATTACAAAAAGTTCCAATATTATATGACATACAAGTAATTTACTGTTATTAATAAGAGCGTCCCGAACGAGGGCTCTGTAATGATTAGACTAGTGGTTCACCTCTTTTGCAGTGATACCTTCGACTTAGATCTTTTGGAAATAAAGTAGATTGTTTAGAGAATGGATACTAACTCCAGTCCAAGTTAGCAAGGTAGGTATACCGACTTCAGTGCAAGTCGGGGGTTAGGAGAGAGTCCTGACTCCAGTCCAAGTCAGGTATTTAGAGGTGGCCACTTTTCGGAGCGAAGAAGTGATACTTTTAAGGTCCATCACTGGCCTTTTATATCCCTTTTTGTGGCGTATTTTTATTGTTTCCAAGTCTTACCGCTTGGTGTTAGTGTCGTCTGCTTCTGGTGCTTATGCAGCATTATGTAATGTTTGTTATCTGCGGTTTGTTTACATTGTAGTCAAGTTGACATACTGTTGAATGTCAAAAAATGGAAGATCAAAGATTACATCCCATTACAATATATATATATACTATTATACGTGTTTTTTTATGAATGTACAATATTTGGCAAAATCTGAATTGGATT